>SZWC01021864.1:25424-28041 GCA_023375785.1 Penium margaritaceum | reverse complement strand
GACCGCCTCCATCAGCATGTTGAGACAGTCGCTCCACATCTGCCTCCTCAGCCGCTTCCATCGATGCGGACTTTCCGGCCTCACTGCCTTTGCTGGCGGCATCGTGGGCTTCAGCTTCTTCGTCCATGTCTTGCTCGGCCTCGATGACCACCTGATCCGCTGGCTCGTCTGGGGATTCTTCCCCATGCTCGCCACCGTCGATGACCTCCTTGGAGTTAGCGACAGTGGCTGCACCCTCTTAGGCAGCCTTCGAGCCTTCGTTGACCGGGGTCGGTTGAGCATCGTGGCCAAAGTCGAGCTCAACGATCAACTTGCGGGGTTGTCCATCGCCTTGTGGTTCGACTGCGTGGGCACCTTCGTTCTGTTGCTCGTTGTTAGGAGCCTTTGGCGTCTTGTCTCTTGGCGACGCCAGTCGAGGCTTTACCCCTTTCGCCGCTGGCTCTCGGCGTGGCTTTGCGAGGTGGCTCACCGGTGCCAACGTCCCGCGACGATCCTTGGACCCCATGGGTGTTTTCTCATTCGAGCGGCGTGGGCTAACGTTTGGAGGACGCCCCATAACCACAGAAAGTCCGGTCCCGAGGCCCGCCATTGCTTTTGCAAGGCCTCGCTACAGGTCACCCTTTTCCCAACCTCCTTCCTTTGTGATTTTTTTTTTGTTGAAATGGGTGGACACACTGGTAGTCAAGGTGTGCCTCACTTCAAACCCTTTTTGGGAGGTGGGTGGCGTTCTCAAAGCTTGCCCTCCTTCACCTCGTAAGAGGTGGACCAAGGTAGCTTGGGAGGTTCCCTCCTTCACCCTCTTGAGCGGTGGGCCGAGGTTCCCAAAGCGTGCCCTCCTTCACCTCGTTAGAGGCGGACCGAGGTGGCTTTGAGGAGTCCCTCCTTCTCCCTCTTGAGTGGTGGGCCGAGGTTCCCAAAGCGTACCCTCCTTCACCTCGTGAGAGGTGGACCGAGGTGGCTTTTGAGAATTCCTCCTTCACCCTTTTTTTTCTTTTTTCTTTTTTCTTTCTTTGGAAAGAGGTTGGTCGTTGCTGAGAGATTTCTTTTTGTTTTTTGAAGGATGCAGAACGAAATTTCTGAAAGTAGGATGTGGTCACAACTCTTGGAATCCAAAGGAGAGCGAGAATCTCTTGAGAAATAGAATAGCCACGGCCAAATGGTAAAAGGACGGTCTCTAAGTCATAAAATCAATTAGAGAATATTTTTCTGAGCTCAACAAAAAAAACGGCTCGAAATTCGGAGGCCCGGAGGCCAGGATATGGCTCCTCCCTTCTCCTTTCCACCCAGGAACCCGGGTTGACTCGGAAATCTCTGTGGCCGTGGAGAAAAAAAAAATAGGAATTCGGCCTTGGAGGCTTGGTCACGCCCAATTCGCCCTTGAATGGCTCCCTTTGCCGTTGTAGCAGCTCCTGGCCACGCAAGCAGTTGGTCCAGCAACCCCCTGCTTCGGCCAACCTCCTCCCGTCGACCTCTCCTCACGGCAAAACGGATAGTGGCGCGACTTCGCGGTTGGACGAGGTGAGGTTGAGAGGGGAGAGAGAGAGAGAGAGAGAGAGAGAGAGAGAGAGAGAGAGAGAGAGAGAGAGATTTTAGGAGGGTGGAGTAGTTGGGGCGAAGTAGGAGCTCCAAGGTTGGGGAGGGTGAGAGTGACGAGTGGTGGATGTGGAGTAGTGGGCGGGTAGCGTTCCGCCCGCGCAACTGCGAAGTGCGACCGTCACTCGTCGATGGGCACACNTCCAGCAACCCCCTGCTTCGGCCAACCTCCTCCCGTCGGCCTCTCCTCACGGCAAAACGGATAGTGGCGCGACTTCGCGGTTGGACGAGGTGAGGTTGAGAGGGGAGAGAGAGAGAGAGAGAGAGAGAGAGAGAGATTTTAAGAGGGTGGAGTAGTTGGGGCGAAGTAGGAGCTCCAAGGTTGGGGAGGGTGAGAGTGACGAGTGGTGGATGTGGAGTAGTGGGCGGGTAGCGTTCCGCCCGTGCAACTGCGAAGTGCGACCGTCACTCGTCGATGGGCACACTTCTCCCCGTGCAACGTGACGAAGTGCACGGAGAGAATGAGGACGAGCGGTGAGGTCACCGGTCGTTCTGGCTCTGATACCAAAATGTAACGCGGAAGTTGGGCCTTAGCGTCGAAAGGTCTCGGCGAGCTCGGAAATGTTCGCGTTGTAAAACTGAATGACCATCCTCCTCGTCGGAGTGGTCTTTCCTTGCTCGAGTCGTCATGGCTCGCCTCGCCCTTTCGAAGCTACGTTGTCGTTTCTTTATAAAGTTATGATTTGTTAATTATTCATAATAATTTATATATTACTTTAGAAATAACGGTAGAAACTTCCTGACCGTAATTTCTGTCGATATTTTTGATTGGATTCGATTCCCACTGTTTGCTTCACGCATTTGAGTCAAGTTTGACGCGACCTCATGGTGTCGGTCGCGGAACAGTGTCAATGGACTGTCGCAATCACGTAATGATTACGAAAGTCCATCTTGACTGTAAAAAATTAGGTTCTGTTTTAAAATTCGTTGTGTTACATTTAGTGCTTTAAAAGTAGCAGGCGTGGCACATATAGCTCAAATTTCAGAAGAATGGCGTGGGAGACTACCCCGTTCAAAAAGCGTG
>SZWC01021864.1:17924-20424 GCA_023375785.1 Penium margaritaceum | reverse complement strand
GTGGTCATGGTTGTTGTTGTCGTTGTCGTCGTCAATGTCGTCATCTTCGTCGCCGCCGCCTCCACTGCCGCCGCCGCCGCCGCCCAGTGATGTGAGAAGGTGCACCTTACTCGCCAGTAAGGCGTTTAAGACGTCAAGGCGTAAGGCGCGCCTTTTTCCAGACAGTGAGCAGGAAAAAAAGGAAAAAATCCAGAAAAAAAGTGCAGATGCAGCACGCTCTGGCGATTCGCGTAGGCCAGGACCCGTCGGTAATTTTTTTTTGTAGAATCTACAAAAAAGAAGAAACGAGCAGCGAAAAAGATACGACTCTCACCGTCCATGTAGGAGATTGTGCTGGCCAAGGCTCGATCGTAGCCGACGGAAGTAACCACTCGACGTCGGAAACTCCGAACCCCGGACTAACGTCGACGTTAGTTGTGGGCCCTGTTTGAGCGTCAAAGGTGGCCGCCGCAACCCCTTTGGAGTTCAAACAAAAGGTGGGCGTTCGCGAGGAAAACAGGCTTGCAGAAGTGAGAGACCGTCGACCGAAGATCGTTTTCTTGACAGCCCGTTGACCTGTTTGTTTTCCCGTTCTTCTGCACTTATTCCAGTTGTCCATTTTACGCTGAGAGAAAAAGGCGATCGGTTAGTGCAAAAAAAAGGTTGTCGGGCTGTCGGCCGAACAAAGTTGAACTTTGTTAAAAAAAGTTCGGTTAATAGACTGACTACGTATCTTTCTTTGTCTACGTGCAGATGAGAGAAAACGTCGTCTGGCTGCAGAAAATGAAAAAAGTCGCTGTCTATTCGCTGCAATGAGAGAAATGAACGAACCAGTTGGCACCCGTATGTCGACATCGGTGCGTATGTGTCACGACGGTGCTGTCTACTTTTCAATCCGAGAGAAAGACAGTCGGTCGACCCTTACGTATGGCTGAAATTGAAAAAAGTGGCGTCGGACAAGTCGGCCGAACTTCGTTCAGTCGACAGCCTGAAGGGTGTTGAGCAAAGCATGTTCAGCGCCCAAATTCCGCCGGTGGGGTGGTCCTCTCCTCTCCCCCGCTTCCGTTTGTAGGTAGTTACTTCGCAAAGCGGCAGGTTTTCCTGTGGAATAGCCGTCCAGAAACGAACCCTAAGCCCCTGCCTAGAGTGTCCAGGAAACATACTTTTGAGCGTACGAGCCTGTGACCATTTTTATGATGAGTTTGCACATCGGATTCTGACTCCTCTCCCGACAGGGAATGTCTCCAATTTTTTTTTGCAGTTTTTAGAGCAGGTTTGAAGCTAGATGGAGGAAGGCGCGCCTTACTCACCAACAGGGCGCGCCTTAAGGCGTAAGGCGCGCCTTAAGTACTAGTACTGAAAGCGCGCACCTCCATCACTGCCGCCGCCGCCGCCGCCGCCGCCGTCGTCGTCGTCGTCGTCGTCGTCGTCGTCGTCGTCGTCGTCGTCGTCGTCGTCGTCGTCGTCGTCGTCGTCGTCGTTGTCGTCGTCGTCGTCGTGGTCGTGGTCGTCGTCGTCGTCGCCGCCGTCGTCGTCGTCTTCGTCGTCGTCGTCTTCGTCGTCGTCATCGTCGCCGTCGTCGCCGCCGCCGCCGCCGCCGCCGCCGCCGCCGCCGCCGTCGTCGTCGTCGTCGTCGTCGTCGTCGTCGTCGTCGTCGTCGTCGTCGTCGTCGTCGTCGTCGTCGTCGTCGTCGTCGATATCGTCTTCGACGAACCATGTTACACCATAATCAAAACCAAATGTGAGCCTTTGTTTGTGACAGTTCTGATTTTGATTTCTACCTTTTTGTTCGTTTCTACTCACGTCGACTTAGGCATCGATTGTGGCTTTTTTTTTTGGTCCGTTTTTGTTTTCTCCACCACTCAGGTGGAGAAGCTTGCTGACGACGTTGTAGTTTTGGTTTCAACTTGAAACCAAAACTGTTTATGACCTCAAAAGTGAATTACGAATGATTGAGTTTCGTTTTTGCTGACCGTGGTCAGTTTCGATGCGATTTTGACTTGAGTCACAGGCAAATGGAAACGAAACCAAGCTCGATTCAACAAGGCTGTTGTTTTCTCTGTCATCGTCGTCGCCGCCGCCGTTTCTGCCGCCGCCGCCGCCGCCGCCGCCGCCGCCGCCGCCGCCGCCGCCGTCGTCGTCGTCATCGTCGTCTTCGTCGTCGTCGCCGTCGCCGTCGTCGCTGTCGCCATCGTCGCTGTCGCCGTCGCCGTCGTCGCCGTTGCTGCCGCCGTCATCGTCGTTGTCGTCGCTGTCATCGTCGTCACCGCCGCCGCCGTTGTCGTCGTCGTCGTTGTCGTCGTTGTCGTTGTCGTCGTCGTCGTCGTTGTCGTGGTCGTCATGGTCGTCGTCGTCGTCGTCGTCGTCGTCGTCGTCGTCGTCGTCGTCGTCGTCGTCGTCGTCGTCGTCGTCGTCGTCGTCGTCGTTGTCGTCGTCGTCGCCGCCGCTGTTGTCCTCGTCGTCATTGTCGTCGTTGCCGCTCCCATCGTCATCGTCATCGTCATCGTCATCGCTATCGTCT
>SZWC01021862.1:16682-38339 GCA_023375785.1 Penium margaritaceum | reverse complement strand
GTGTGTGTGTGTGTGTGTATGTGTAAGTTTGTAGTTGTGGTACACTGGTCAATGAGATGTCTTGCAATGTGATGCGTGTACAGATAATTGGATGCAATGTGATACAAATCTATGTGATGTGGTGTGATGTGCTGACACATAATGTTATGATATGTGATGTAGAGTGATGTTATGGTATGTGTTGTGATATTGTAATTAATGCAGACCGAAAACCAACGACCAATGTCCAAAAACGGAAGACCGACGACTGAAGACAAAAGTGTGAAGACCGCAGGCCGCCAAGATTAAAGATCAACGATCAAAGATCGGAAGCGGAAGTCCGAAAGTGAAGGCCTAGACTTGGATAGAGTATGTAGATGCATAGACTCCTTGCTTGTGTTGTGGAACTTTGAGTTGCATGCTAAAGCGAACGGGTGGGATGTGAGGAGGAAAGGGAGGAGGGGGTACTCCATGTAGAGGCATGGATATTGTATGTGTGTGTGCATGTGTGATTGTATGTGTCTTTTCAAAAGTTTTTANTCCATTTATGTGGGATGAAAGGCGTCTAGTGCGTTCATGGTTCAAAATATGCTCCCAGGTAGTTCGGCTCCCTAGAAAAAGGGTCCACTCCGGCAGTGTATACGAACCATGAAATGTTCTTTTCACCAATCTCATCACATAAATGTTTTAAAATTTTCTGCGAAGAGCACCATTGCTCACAATGCATCTTCATGTGTGCTCAGATTTTGAGGACTAGCCGTGCCTTGTGCATGCCTGGACTCCTTGGGGCTGGTGTCTCATATGTAGATGGATTGGGAGACTTGTTGTTCTCGAAGTAGGCAGCCTATTTTCACTTGATTCAATGAAAGGGAAAACAGTGCTGAAAAAAGAAGAATGAAAAATCATTGCCCAGTTTTGATAGGTGTAGGAAAAATGTTTAGTGCATTTAGTTTTATTTGTACACCATAATAAAACATCGCACGACATGAATAATGATTATTGTTGATGAAAAATGATGGATACTAAATGTGTAAGAAATTTTGCAATAGAAATATTGTCATCAATGTGGGTAAGTAGACAAATTATAGGTTCATGTTATGCTTGCTTGAAGAATTTTGAGAAGTTCACATTTTGAGTATTTTATTAGGCTCACTTGTGTTTGGATTCCTAAATATTGATATTTGATTAAGGTAGATCTACCCTTTTTGTGCGATTCAAAATTTAATTTTCTTTTGGGTTATTTTCTCAACAATTTTTGTTGGGATACCCAAATGAAAACAATGGGGTTACTATGTAACCCAAAAAACACCAGCAGCACTCGCGGCCCTTCCAACCCACCCGCCACCGTCGCAATTGCAACCTTCCCTTTCCTTGCCAACACACCATCGCTCCAGCGGCCCACCGCGTTCGGCTTGAGCGGAAGAAGCCGTGGCGGGTCGACGGACGGCGGTTGACAGCGCAGCGACCGGCGAGCAGTGCCAGGGCTGCCATTGCGCAAGGGCACAACAACCACAGCCATAGCGATTGACTGACCTGGGTGGGCAGGGCGGTGAGGGAGCCGTCGGGCATCGAGCGGACGAGGGAAAGCGGCAGGAAAAAAAAAACAAAAAACAGGAAAGCGCACAGGACTGCTGAAGAAGATTCAAACTCATTCGGCCGCTTCAACGAGGCGTTTCCATTTCCAGCCGTACCCCTTCCTATTTGGGAGTTGGCTGCATCCATCCGCTTCCCACTTTCCAATCTAAGTGGAGACCTACGCGGTGGATACGAGCTGAGAGGGCCGCGCCAATTTTCGGATAAACCCCGACCGCTCCCACGCTCAGAGATAAAGACAGAAAATGTGGGCCACTACAGGGGCAAGCAGCGTTCCGCTGCCGCTGTCGCCGTCAACAGCAACAGCAGCGGCATCAGCAGCTCGAGCAGTGGGCCTCAACAGCGCATCACCCGCGCCACGTGCTCTGCGCCAACCGCCTTCGTAAGCCCCACCTGCCGATGCCACACCGTCTGATGCCACGCCGTCTGATGCCACACCTCCTTTTGCCACGCGCTTTTTTCCATCTTTGCCAGCTGTTGTTGTGTGGGGTTTTGTAGGGCTTAGTGGGAGGTGGGGTTGAGGTGGAGTGAGACGTATAGCACGGCAGACGAGTGCGCACGTGGGTCGCTTTTAGGATCTGGGAGCGGTTTGCTCATGTGGCAACCTTTTGTGTTGAGTTGGGGAGGGTTTGGGGGCACAGCGGGGCTCGGGGGGGAGGGGATGGGGGAAGTGGTTGGTTGTCCATGCAACGCAACCCACAGGACAGTTGCTGTAGCAATTCCACTATACGCAGAAGTGTCTTGTGCAGTCTCACAACCTTTCCATCGTCGTTGTGAACTCTGATGTGGAGATTTTGAACATGCTACCCCCCCCCCCCCCCCCCCCCCCCCCCCCCCCNGCAACCCACAGGACAGTTGCTGTAGCAATTCCACTATACGCAGAAGTGTCTTGTGCAGTCTCACAACCTTTCCATCGTCGTTGTGAACTCTGATGTGGAGATTTTGAACATGCTACCCCCCCCCCCCCCTTCCCCCTCCCCATGCCATGCCTCCTCTCCACTTCCGTGGCCCTTGCTACTGGGTAGCATTTCCCTTCCCCCGATCCTCCCCGCCCAGGTCTCCCCCCTGCTCTTCCCCTTCCCACCTGCCGACACTGCCCTGCCCTTTCCCTATCCCCCCCTCCCCTTCTGATCCTGTGCCTTATGTACAAATGGTGAGTGCGCCCATTGCTCGCATGGCATGGCATGGCATGCCATGCCATGCCATGCCATGCCATGCCATGCCATGCCATGCCATGCCATGCCATGCCATGCCATGCCATGCCATGCCATGCCATGCCATGGCACATGGTTGATGCAAGAATTCCATGTCACATCTTACTCACTCTGTGTTTCTTTCTGCGGCATACCTTTCTTCATCTCTGGTGCGAGTTTCAAGCCAGCAAGCAGCAGTGGCGAACGCATATGACATATGACATGCTTCTGTGGCACAGATTGCATTCCATGTGCCACACTGCAGCCTACATGCGGTGTGGCTGGTGTCGCGTCGCGTCGCGTCTCTTCGCATCGCGTCGCGTCGCGTCGCGTCGCGTCGCGTCGCGTCGCGTCGCGTCGCGTCGCGTCGCATCGCGCCGCGTCGCGTCACGTCGCGTCACCTCCCGTCACGTCACGAGACATCACGCATGTCACGTCATGCATGTCACGTCACGTCACATCACGTCACGTCACGTCACGTCACATCACGTCACGTCACGTCACGTCACGTCACGTCACGTCACGTCACGTCACGTCACGTCACGTCACGTCACGTCACGTCACGTCACGTCACGTCACGTCACGTCCCGTCACGTCACGTCACGTCACGTCAAGACATGCATGTCACATCCCGTCCCGTCCCGTCCCGTCCCGTCCCCTCCCGTCCCGTCCCGTCCCCTCCCGTCCCGTCCCGTCCCCTCCCGTCCCGTCCCGTCCCCTCCCGTCCCGTCCCGTCCCCTCCCGTCCCGTCCCGTCCCCTCCCGTCCCGTCCCGTCCCCTCCCGTCCCGTCCCGTCCCCTCCCGTCCCGTCCCGTCCCCTCCCGTCCCGTCCCGTCCCCTCCCGTCCCGTCCCGTCCCCTCCCGTCCCGTCCCGTCCCCTCCCGTCCCGTCCCGTCCCGTCCCGCCCCGTCCCGTCCCGTCCCGTCCCGTCGCCTCGCCTCGCCTCGCCTCGCCGCGCCTCGCCTCGCCTCGCCGCGCCGCGCCGCGCCGCGCCCCGCCCCGCCGCGCCGCGCCCCGCCCCGCCGCGCCGCGCCCGGCCCCGCGCCGCGCCGCGCCGCGCCGCGCCCCGCCCCGCCCCGCCCCGCCCCGCCCCGCCCCGCCCCGCCCTGCCCCACCTCGCCTCGCCTCACCTCTCTGTCACTGCTGCTGCTAGCTGTGCCGCAACTGCATGCTGCTGCCGCTGCTGCTGTTGTGCTGATGCTTCAGCAGAGGCTATCACAGCTATGGCAGCAGCAGCAGCAGCAGCACCAGCTGCATCAACAGCAGCAGTAGTGCTAGATCTTGAAACTGTTGTTCTTGGCAAGAACTTCTTGCCTCACCTGTCCACCTCTCCACATGTCCACGTTTCCACATGCCCATCTTTCCACATGCCCATCTTTCCGTTGCACATGTCCACGTTTCTGCATGCTGACACGTTTCTGCATGCTGACGCGTTTGTGCTGTCCCTCGCAGCATTGCTACTGCGAAGCGGCCCATCATGGTGGCAGCAGCACTGCAAGCGCCATCCACTATCGCTCGGACTCCCGCCAGCTGTCGGAGACCACCGCCGTTGCCATCGTCATTGTCATGGTCATGGTCATCGTCCACGCACTTGCCACGGCCGTCGTCCAGACAGATGGGTGAGCAGCAGCAGCTGCTGCGGCAGCAGCTGCAGCCTGCGACCGCACCACCAGCAGCAGCAGCAGCAGAGGCATGCAGCAGATCAACGCAGCAAAGGAGCAGACACGCGGCTGGCAGGCCATTCGTCGGAGGCAGAGGCGTTGCGAATCTTCACTCACGCACAGACGCTCATTGCAACGTGGAGCAGACAGCAAACGCCGTCGGCAGATTGAGACCCTCCGCCTCGTCTGTCCCCTTCTCCCTCCCATCGCTCTCTCATCACAAGTGCATCAGCGCACGCTGCAGCAGACGACAGACGACACGCACGCTGGCCAGCAGCACACTGCCTGGGAGAAGCGCCTCTGCAACGGGAGGAGGAGAGGAAGAGGAAGAGGAGGAAGAAGAGGGTGTTGATGGGGAGGGGGGAGGGATGGAAGAGTGGACGGAGGAGGAGCTTGACAAACTGTTTGACCAGTTTGGCAAAGTGGTGAAGAGCGACGAGGAGGTGTCGGAGGGGCGAAACGGGGGCACGGCAGCGACTGCAACGGTGGTGGTTGAAGCAGCTGCTTCAACCACAGCTGCGGCAGCAGCAGCAGCAACAGCAACAGCAGTAACAGCAGCAGCAGCAGCAGCCGGTGCGGATGATGACAGCGAAGCGCTCGCCGTGGCGTTGGCGAAGGTGGCTAGCGACACAAAGGCGGGAGACATTCTCGTGCTCAATGTCGCGCCGCTCGTCTACTGGACTCAGTTCTTTGTCGTCGCAACTGCCTTCTCCCGCCCGCAGATGGACGCAATGGCTGCCCGAATGACTGCTCTGGCAGAGGGCGAGATTTTTGGCCGGGCTGCCCGCGGTGACGGGCAGCGGGTGACCCCCGGGCCGTGGACGCTGCTGGACTACGGCGACGTGGTGGTGCACCTGTTTGCGCCGAGGGAGAGGGAGAGGTACCGCATCGAAGAGTTCTACGCCAATGCAGAGGTGGTGCCGCTTCCCTTTGAATGAATGCCCCATTGTTTTTTTCCGACGAACCAAATTTTGCGTCCTGAAAAGGGCAGAGGATGACACAAGCCGCTCACCATTTTTTGTGCTATCGAAGTCTATTCTATGAAATGGAATGATGTGCGCTGGTCATCAAGTGATCTGTCTGCCTTGATCATGTTTTGTTCTGTTTTGTTTTGACTTGTTTGTTTACCGTTTCTTTGTTTGTTTATTTGTTTGTTTGTTTGTTTGTTTGTTTGTTTGTTTGTCCGTCCGTCTTTCGTCCGTCCGTCCGTCCGTCCATCCGCCCGCCCGCCCGCCCGCCCGCCCGCCCGCCCGCCCGTCCGTCCGCCTGTCTGTCCATCTGTCCCTCCGTCCGTCCGTCCATCCGTCCGTCCGTCCGTCCGTCCGTCCGTCCGTCCGTCCGTCCGTCCGTCCGTCCGTCCGTCCGTCCGTCCGTCCGTCCGTCCGTCCGTCCGTCCGTCCGTCCGTCCGTCCGTCCGTCCGTCCGTCCGTCCGTCCGTCCGTCCGTCCGTCCGTCCGTCCGTCCGTCCGTCCGTCCGTCCGTCCGTCCGTCCGTCCGTCCGTCCGTCCGTCCGTCCGTCCGTCCGTCCGTCCGTCCGTCCGTCCGTCCGTCCGTCCGTCCGTCCGTCCGTCCGTCCGTCCGTCCGTCCGTCCGTCCGTCCGTCCGTCCGTCCGTCCGTCCGTCCGTCCGTCCGTCCGTCCGTCCGTCCGTCCGTCCGTCCGTCCGTCCGTCCGTCCGTCCGTCCGTCCGTCCGTCCGTCCGTCCGTCCGTCCGTCCGTCCGTCCGTCCGTCCGTCCGTCCGTCCGTCCGTCCGTCCGTCCGTCCGTCCGTCCGTCCGTCCGTCCGTCCGTCCGTCCGTCCGTCCGTCCGTCCGTCCGTCCGTCCGTCCGTCCGTCCGTCCGTCCGTCCGTCCGTCCGTCCGTCCGTCCGTCCGTCCGTCCGTCCGTCCGTCCGTCCGTCCGTCCGTCCGTCCGTCCGTCCGTCCGTCCGTCCGTCCGTCCGTCCGTCCGTCCGTCCGTCCGTCCGTCCGTCCGTCCGTCCGTCCGTCCGTCCGTCCGTCCGTCCGTCCGTCCGCTCGTCCGTCCGTCCGTCCCTCCGTCTTTCCGTCCGCCCGCCCGTTCCGTCCGTCCTTCCGCCCGTCGGCCCGTCCATCCGTCGGTTTAGTCTTTTGTTTTGTTGCATGTTCACTGTTATGGAGCATCTTTGGGACTGATTCGGCTTTGCTGTGTGGTTTTGTTTGTCTCCTTGATCTTCCCAGCAAAGCGGTGGTGGTGTAAGTGGGGTTTGTTGTATCCATTTCACAGCGCAGCGCAGTATGATGGGTTTTTGGTGGAACTGCGCGCCACATCATCTCAAGATGCATTGCAGAATTACCTTCTCGTGCAACCGCTTCTCCCTTCATGCTAAGAAGCTGTAAAACAGTAAAGCACTCGTTCTTAGGGAATCCGTGTCCTGATGGTATGAGGTGGTCTCTCTTAAACGAGTACCTAGGAATAGTTGCAGCCCGTGTCCACTTCTGTGAGAACTGGGGTCGTGAGGGAGAGGTGGTGAGCGTGGTGGTAGGGCTCCTCTATGTGGTGTAACAGATTGGAGGTTGTGTGCTCGAGAGGGTGATGGATTTTCGACAGAGACCATGTAAGCACGTGACATAGATGATTGGTGCATTGCATGACAGCTGGTGCCAGGTCTATGCGTTAAACAATGAAGAGAATGTCACAATCAAGCTATGGGGAAAAAAGTCATCTCCCCCTTGCAAATGTAGTTTGTTAGATGAGGGAGAGTGAGGGAAAACAGAGCGCGTGAGACGACAGAATTCAAAGGGGAGCCATGGCGAGGATCTTGCGAAAGTGAGGTAGTCACAACAAAGAGTATGCATGTCAGTTGGGGAGTGAGGGCGAGAGCGAGCGAGCAGCGGGCTCGCTTGCGCTCGCTACCCTTGTTGGTGCCTGAAAACCAAACCACATGCAAAGCAGAAAATAATTCAAGGTGGGCTGCTAGACAGAATCCGTCAGTATTCAAGCTAGGGTTTAGCACCCGACTATTCCGACCACAAAGGAATGACACCAAACAACATCATGGAACTGCACAACTGTTCGTGGGTGCAAACAAAATCTATTGTGAACCTGTGGCAGACGTAAATGGGCACCAACACTGCCCGTGGCTCTCTCCCACACTTCATGGGAATACCCCTCCACACATCTTGACAGGAGCACGCCCGTAGTCTACCCGATCATAGTATAGCTGATCCACGCAGGTGATTAGCTAGTCAGTCACCTTCGTGGATGTGACATGCTTGCAATGAGGCCCGAGGTCTTTGACACGTACAACACTCCCCCACGACCCCCAATCGACGGACGTACGAGCACGTACAACAATGAAGGTGACTTCAACAGACGTGTTACAAGGTTGTACACATGCACAACAACCTGGAGAATCACGAGCACACAATAGGCCAACATGGTGAATGACAATCTTGAAGAGATTGATGTTGATGGTTTTTGTCACGAATTCAGCTCTCTGTTGTTGGGTATTGACCCAGATGTCACCTGCACCTTGAGAAACAGCTTCCTAGCACTGTTGTCGCTGGCGTGGCAGTACAAGCCGGCCAGCTAACTCACTTGCACACACATGTGGAGGTGAGAACAGCAAGGGGTTGGCTAGGGACACAAACACAAGTGTCAGAAGCTACAAAATGTTGAATTGTGTAGAGAGAGATGACAACTGAGGTCTGGGCAACCTAAATAGTGTCACGGACCTAGTGCACACACACGCGGCGCACAAGGGCGCTATTTTCTAGCAGGACAAAACAGTGGCGAAAACACAGTTTTGGCCATAACTCCCTGCAGACACGTCAGAACGACGAGCCGTTTGAACCAGAACGGCCGCATCGACGAGATCTACGTCCTGATAGGCTGCACTGCTATGTGCTGTGACACAACACGAATCCAAAAGATACGGAAGTCTTTTGGGCGCCCGTCGCCGCCGGCCGCCAGTCTTCTGCCACCGTCGCCAATCTCAGGGATCTGCACGTGAATGGACATGAGCCGAGGGGTCATCGTAAGCTGTGTACCACACACACAACAACACTCCCCCATGACCGGAGGGCGAAACACGTCCATGCACATGCAGACATTGACGCTGTACAGAGCAAGAAACGCACAGCCGCTGCAGGCAGCAAGCACAGCACACACGAGGTGGCACATGAGGAATCAACTTGCAATAGGGATGGGGCAGAGTCCCACTGAACGAGTGGTCGCATGAAACTTCGAACGACCCAGAGCCTTGGTCAGAAAATCCGCGCACTGCCTGTCAGTGCCCACGTGGATGACTCGGATCGCACCACGATCAACCAGGTCACGCACGAAGTGGTGCTCGACATTGATGTGCTTTGTGCGTGCATAGTACACACCTGAGTTCTTGGCGATGGTCTCTGCGCTCATGTTGTCACACTGGAGGACCACGGGGGGAATGGACAGACGCAGATCACACAACAGACGGACGAGCTAGACACATTCCGCTGCACTGGCGCCTAGGGCAACATACTCTGCCTCAGCAGTGCTGCGCGCGATGCAATCCTGCTTCATACTTCGCCAGGACACTGCACTGCCTCCAATGAGAAAGATGTAGCCGGTGCGGCTCTTGCCATCTGGACTCCACGCCGAGTCACTGTCCGTGTACCCATCGAGCACAACGGCCACCTGCTCGCGAAAGCACAGGCCGAAGCGTGCGGTGGAGAGAATGTAGCACACACACCGGACTGCGGCCTCCAGTGTTCGCTGGCGTGGAGCCTGCGAGAACCGGGCGAGCAGGTTGACAGTGAAGGAAATGTCGGGCCGTGTCGTGGTGGCTAAGTACATGAGCGAGCCGATGACTCGCAGGTAGAGGGTGACATCGACTGGCTCCCCCAGGTCAGCTGGGTCATCCACCTTCAGGGCGGCATGTCCCTCAGGGGTCATGGGCGTGGAGGCCGTGCGGACGGCAGCGAGGAGGTCGGCAAAGCGCTCCTCCACAGTCTCTGCGTAGTGTCTCTGATGGAAACGGAGTGTGCGACGGACACGGTCGCGCATGATCTCCATCCCCAAAAAACCAGAGGCCTCACCAAGATCTTTCATCTTGTAGGTCGAGGAGAGAACTGCCTTGGCAGCGTTCACCGCTCCCAGGTCGGGCGAGGTGATCAGAAGATCGTCCACGTAGACGAGGATGGCAGCGAGCGGGGCTGGGGACTGTGAGATAAACAGGGATGGGTCAGCATCACTCTGAACGTACCCAGCGTGTCTCAGCGTGCTGGTGATCTCCTGATTCTAGCAGCGAGGTGACTGTTTCAGGCCGTACAAGGCCTTCCGCAGCCGGTACACGCGACCGGTACCATCCTCAAAATCGGGTGGCTGGATCATACAGATTTCCTCCTCAAGATCTCCGTTCAAGAATGCGTTGTTGACATCCATCTGATGGAGTTCCCAGTCGTGCTGTGCCACCTGGCTCAGCAGTGTGAGCGTGGTCGTCATCCGCCCAACCGGGGCAAAGGTCTCGGTGTAGTCCACGCCAGGGACCTTAGAGAAGCCCTTTGCTGTCAGGCGCGCTTTGTAGCGCTCCACAGTGCCGTCTGGCTTGAGCTTCTTGCGTAGAACCCACTTGGCATTGATGGCCTTGCGGTTCTTTGGCAAGTCCACTAGCTCAAAGACGCCGTGCTCTCGGATGGCATCGAGCTCAGCCTGGCAGGCAGTGCGCCACTGCTCAGCGTCGGGGGCTGACAAGGCCTCAGGCAGACTGGTGGGATTGGGAGACAACACTGGTGCACTGCGTGTAGCTAGGACATACGCCGCAGAGGGAGGGTCGATCGTCACCATGGACTCAGCGGCGTCACGCGCAAGACCGCGCTCGTGAGCAAGTAGTGCCATACCAGTGGCACAGCCAGGGTGAACCTCAGCGAGGCCATGAGCACTCAGGCCGAGGGCCTTCGTGCCCGGGTCACCGCTGACGACGCTTCGCGCGGGGCGAGGGCGAAGACGTCCGCCAGGTGCCCGTGTGTAGGGGTCCGACGGGACAGGAGCAGTGGGCGTTGCTATCTCACATGCCGGTGTGGACTGCACGGCAGGCGCGCCACTCGAGGCTGGCGTGGCCTCAATAGCCGGGGACGGACCCACGGCAGACGCAGGCACGTCCACGGCCGGAGGCAGGGACGGCTCAGAGCCAGACATGGACGCGGACGCAGGGTCAAGCTGAGCCTCAGACGCGGAAGCAGGGGCAGAATCAGGCTGACCCTCAGACGCGGAAGCAGGGGCAGAATCAGGTAGAGCCTCAGACGCGGAGGCAGACTCGGACGCAGACTCGGAACGGGCGAGAGCGGGGAGTCGGGGGCAGAGGAGCGAGCCTCAAATGGGGGGGGGCTGGGGGCGCCGGTGGGCACAGTCTCTGGGAACAACCCCTGGGGTGTTGGCGCCGGAGTGACCGTACTGGCTGGGGGCACTGTGCCAACCGTGACAGGAGCCTCCCCCACACTACGGGGTCTGGCACACCTAGGAGCATGGGCAGCACGCAAAGCGTGGATGCGAGTGAGATCGCAGAAGGCGAGATTCTCGAAGAAGAGAGCGTCACCGGATTGCACGATGCGGCGTCGCTCAGGGTCCCAGAACCGCCAGGCCTTCGACCGCGGGACGACGCCGATGAAGGCGCAGATGCGGCCCCGCGGAGAGAGCTTATTCCCCTACTGCTCCGATGTGAACCAGACGCAGGCAAGGGAGCCCCAGACATGGGCCAGGCGTAGATCCGCGCGACACCCGTACCACAGCTCGTAGGGCGTGCGGTGACCTAGGAGGGGGCCATGGGGAATACGGTTCCAAACCCAGGTCATGTACGCCATGCCCTCGAAGGCAAATGCCTCAGGCATACTGCTGTTGGCGCGCATGGCGCGAACCGCATCCTCCATGGTGCGGTTCCAGCGCTCTGAGACACCGTTCTGCTGGGGGGTGGCGGGAGCGGAGAGGTTGTGGAAGACACCAAGCTCGGTGAAGGAGTGGGCCATGTCGCTGAGGTACTCGCCGCCGCGGTCCGAGCGAAAGGTCTGAAGGCGGTGGGGAGACTGGCGCTCGGCCATGACCAGCCAAATGCGGACCGCAATGGCGGCATCGCTCTTCTGATGCAAACTGTAGACCCAGCGCATGCGCGTGAAGTCATCAGTCAACGTGAGGACATAGCGATCCCGATCCTCCTGAAGCTCGACAGGGAGCGGACCCATGAGGTCGGAGTGGACAAGCTCCAAGGGCCGACGAGCTCTGGAAACAGACGCAGGATAGGTGGACCGGTGCATTTTGCCTTCAGCACAGGCCAGGCAGTCGGTCGTGGGCGGCGCCTCGAAGAATGCCGCATGTGTACATGACAAAGACGTCGATGCAGGAGACGGTGGTGCTCGGGGGATAGAGTGCCAGCGATGAAGACACGAGCAGTGGGAGACGAAAGCAAGGGGGGGCACTCGTAGAGGACCCAGAGATGTGATACAGATCATCGACGACCATCCCACAGAGGATGGTCTCCTCGGTGTCGCGCACAAAGATGCAAGCATCGGCAGCTGTGTGCGTGACACCCAGGCCCATCTTGGTGTAAGCACGGACCGACAACAGGCTGAGTTCCAGATCAGGGACAAAGAGGACGTCCGAGATGTATACGGGACCAGCGGGCCCAATAAACTGCACAACCCCAACACCCTGGACAGGGACCTCATGGCCAGCTGCAATGTGAACAGAGCGAACAGTGCCAACAGGATGCAAGACGACGAAGGCGTCACGGCGACACGTCATGTGATGGGTGGCACCAGAGTCAACGACCCAAGTGGCGTCGGTGACACGCGTACAAGGGGCAACGTGGCACTCGGCGACGGAACAAGGCGCGGCAGCAGGACGCTCAGCGGAGGACACGACAAGGCAACCAGCGGAGCGCACATGAGAAGCATGCAGCCATGACACATCATCGGGTCCGTCACGCGCACACGGCTGGGCATGGGGATTACCACAAGAATCATCACGCAATGACACAGACAGTCCACAGGCAGTAGGACCCCTCGACTCAGTCAACTCACTCGTATCTCCGTGAGATGAGCACAGGGCGAGAAGCTGGTGCAGCTCGGCGATCGTTCTGTCGCGTTGGACGAGCACCTGGTCGCGAGGATCTGCGGAGGAACCTGCTGTGACAGCGGACTCCTATGGGACGGCTGCGGTAGTGGCAGCCGAGCGGGCGGTTGCATCGGACGTTTGGCGCATGCGTGCCTCGTGCGCCTGCTGCAGCCCACGGGTGACCTTGGTCCAATCCAATGGGCTGCCTGTCAGGCGAGTGCAGTCGGGGAAGTGATGGTCACCTCCACAGTTGAAGCACACGAGGCGGCGTCCCGTCATGCTGCCTGAGCCGCTGCTGCCACTACTGCTGATGCTGCCGCCGCTGCTGCTACTGCTCTCGCTACTGCTGCTGCGGCTGACACTGCTAGTGTTGTTGCCGCTCCTGGTCCTGCCGCTGGAACCACCACCTGGTGATTTGCGGCCATTCTTCCCCTGAGCTGGAGCCACTGTTGCTGTAGACGGCGGGGAGGGGTATGCGGCGGCAACTGTAGCTGAAGCGGTGCTGCGGCGAGCGCGGTTCGCGGCGTCCATGCCGGCGACCTCCAGGAAGTGGAGAGTGGCCCAGCGTAGCAGGGTCCCGTCACTCGCCATCTCGCAAGGCAGAGTATGGTCGAAGTTGTTGAAGACGCGTGCGTAGTCGGGGTGGATGCCGTAGAGGATGATCTGGAGGGCGGAGTACTGCACAGGGGCATCGTCTCCCAACTCCTCGTACAGCTGGATCGCCCGGCGCCAGTAGCCAGCTGCAGACTCCTGAGCAGTCTGGCAGAGGGAGTTGAAGTCGGCGAGGCACTGGGACGTCAAAGCCAAAGTGGTGCCCTCAAACAGAGTGATAGCCAGTGCCCATGCCGCGCAAGGGTCAGCTCCCGCGCCGGTCAGTGAATCGCTAAGGAACCTACTGAAGTCCTTGGTGAATTCCAGGGCAGCCTTCATCAGGCCGGAAGCGGCGCAGACCGCCATCTGTGTCTGGGCGGGATCAGACACCTGGTATGGAGTGAGGTAGTAGGCGAGGACTCCCTCGCTCATGGCCCACATACGGAAGCGCGGTTCCCAGGACTTGAAGTCGTTCCCAGTCCGGAAGACGGGCGGGTCCGACTCAAACCACTTGGGTGGCTTGACGGTCGGGAGAGCAACGGCCAAAGCCACTAGGGGGCCTTGCATAGAGGAGGCAACCCCCTTACCCAGGTGGGCTCGCAGAGCTAGCTCCTCACTGTTCAGAGGGCGGCAAGATGAGCTCGGGCCAGCGTCAGTGCTGGAGCTGGTGCCTTGGAGGGCGGCATTGGCGTCACGCGCTCTGCGGCGCGCCTCCAGGCGGATGAGGCGTGCTCGGAGCAGTTCTTCCTAGCCCTCCTCGCCGGAGTCGAAGAGGTTGTCCGCGATTTCATCAGCAGTACCGCCGTGGGCGAGGTGGTCCTTGCTCGGATCAGCGGGCGAATGCTGCTGATACTGCAACTGGGGTTGCTGCTGCTGAGGCAGTAAGCCCCTGATCAGATCCTGTAGCTTAGCGACCTGCCTCATCAAGGTATTACGGTTCTCCGCCTGTAGGTACGCCAGCGTACGCACTTGGCGCGCCAATGTCGTCGGGCTCGGCGGCCGCTGCTGCTGCTACTGCCGCTACTGCTGCTGTTGCCGCTGTTGCTACTGCTGCTGCTGCAGCTGCAACTGCTGCTGCTGCTGCTCCTGTTGCTGCTGCTGCCGTAGTGGTGACGGCGGAGTCACCAACGATGGCGGCGGCCGGCGTTGGCCACTGACGGTGCTACCCTCGGCAGCTGCGTTGGTGGCGGCGCTGGCGGGGTTTTGTTTCGGCATGACGGCTGGTTATCTGGAAAGCCCGTTGTCTTCTGTAGCGGCAATGTCAACCGCGGAGTTGCCACCGCGGAATGTCACCGCAGAGTGGTCACCGCGGAGTCACCGCGGAGACGTCAGCGCAGAGATGTCACCGCAGAGCTGCCACCGCAGAGCTGCCACCGCAGATTTGTCACCGCATATTCTATTGAACCGGAATTGGCTTTTGCCGCTTTTCCGCGGCAAAAGCCGCGGAACAGCGGCCGTGGTCGCGCGGAACCGCAGCCGCGGTTGCGGAAACGGAACGCGGCGGGTTGCCGCAACCTGCCGGGACGTCCGCGTGCCGCAACCACCGCGGAGTTGTCGCGTTCCACAACCACCGCGGAGTTGTCGCGTCTGGCGACCGCAGGACGGCCGAGGAACTTGTCGCGGTCTTGCGGCCGCGGAGCACCAGGGAGAACCACCGGCGGAACACCGGCATGTTCCAGACCCACCGTCGAGCTTCCGCCGCGGAGTGTCGCGGATCCTCGGAACGTCGTGGATCTGCCATGGCGCAGTCACTGTGGGGCCGTCACTTCGGAACGACGCGAGTAACCGTGGCAGAGTTGCGGCACTGGTGACGCGTTCCGACGCGGCCATGGAGTTGCCGCGTCTGCTGCGGAGTTCGCGTCACCGCAGAATGCCATGAGTTTTCTGCGGATCGACTTCTGCTGTCGCAGAACGGCCGCGGAGCTGTCACGAATATCTTAAGAAAACGGTCGGAAATGTGGTGGGTCCTCCCAGGACCTCTTGTCGTGACAGTGGGCACTGCTACTGCTGCTACTCACGGCAACGACTGCGGACGCTCACTGGTACCGCGCCTCTGCTACGCAGCTGTGCGAGCACTGGCTTGCTGCTCTGATACCATGAGAAACAGCTTCCTAGCACTGCTGTCGCTGGCGTGACATTACAAGCTGGCCAGCTAACTCACTTGCACACACAGGTGGAGGTGAGAACAGCAAGGGGTTGGCTAGGGACACAAACACAAGTGTCAGAAGCTGCAAAATGTTGAATTGTGCAGAGAGAGATGACAACTGAGGTCTGGGCAACCTAAATAGTGTCACGGACCTAGTGCACACACACGCGACGCACAAGGGCGCTATTTTCCAGCAGGACAAAACAGTGGCAAAAACACAGTTTTGGCCATAACGCCCTGCGGACACATCAGAACGATGAGCCGTTTGAACCAGAACGGCCGCATCGACAAGATCTACGTCCTGATAGGCTGCACGCCTATGTGCTGTGACACAGCACGAATCCAAAAGATACGGAAGTCTTCTGGGCGCCCGTCGCCGCCGGCCGCCAGTCTTCTGCCGCCGTCGCCAATCTCAGGGATCTGTACGTGAATGGACATGAGCCAAGGGGTCACCGTAAGCTGTGTATGACACACACAACAACACACCTAGCTCACATGTTCATGTAAAAAAATGATGTTCCACGTTGATGTGCTTAGAAATAGCCTTTGCGATTTGGCTGTCACAGCGCGAAGTGATGTAAGGAATGGGCACACACAAGTGTTGTAGCATTTGACACAACCAAACACTCTCGCATGTACGTGTACCAAGGTCAACATAGTCGGTCTCTCTAAAAATGTGCACCACACAGATCTGCTTACCATTTTTCCACGAATCAGCCCTCTCCAGACTAGGGCATCACGGGACTCAATGGCACGCTGTCACTCAGGGTCCCAGACGCTCAAGGGCCTGGACAAGGCAGAGACGCAGTGAAAAAGACACAGACACCTGTGACGAGAGAGTTTTCCATCACGTAGGTTTTCAGGGATCCAGAGAGACGTAACGTTGCCCAAGAACCGAGCAAGACAGAGATCAGCACGACGCCCATGCCAACATTCAAAGGGCATGACAGTGCGGGAAGAGAACCATGAGGGGCATGGTTCTAGACCCAGGTCATGTAGCTCATGGAATCGAATGCAAACAAGGGGGAAAGCCTAGACCCAAATAGCAAAGTGTGCGCCATCAGTGAGGGTGCGATCCAACGTTACAAGACGTTGTTCTGCTAGGGTGTATAAGGAGTTGAGGTCTCCAGACACACTCCCCCAAACTCAAGGAGACAGGCGGTGGGTCCGAGAAGCTCACCACCATGATCACTCCGGAAAGCGCACTGAAAGGCACGTTCAGCCTGACGAAGGCAGGTTTCAATGAAAGAAAACAAGTCGATAGTCTGGCGAAGAGAAAAAACCCAACAAATCTGGGGGAAGTCATCGGTGAGGTGCAAGACATAGCACCCAATGCCACCGAGGACATATGGGGTGAAGGACCCATGACATCCTCATGGACCGGATGGAGAGGGTGAGAAGACTGAGACTCAGAGGAGGAGAAGGGGGAATGGTACATTTTTCCTTGGGCACAGTGAAGACAGTCCGAGGATCAAGGGAAGAGAAAGGTTGAGGGAGATAGTCCAACAGCGGGTTGAAGGCGGAGCATGCTGGTGTTGAAATCCGTGAGCACATGTCCAAGAGGAGGATGAAAAGGTGAACATGGTCAGGCGTCAGGGAAGTAGCAATGTGAGCAAGGGCGAAGCCAGCAGAGTCAGTAGAGGCGGCAGGCAATAACACACAATGAAATTTGTCACACTTGAACACACGCAAGACAGCGCAACCAGAGGGGCAAAGGAAAACAGTGCCGACACCACAACTCGCAGAGAAGTCCATGCCCCGATCATTCAGGGATGTCATCAGCAGTAGGCTAGGGCCCAGAGCCAACATGTACAGTGTGTCAGGCAAAAACAGGACACCATTATGACTCATGAAGCAAACGGCACCGACGCCCTGCAGAGGAAGAAGCTGACGAGAGCCTGTGCGAACAAAGCGGACCGGCCCAGCAGGGCCTAACATGACAAAGGATGAGAAAAAAAAAGTCATGTGGTGGGTGGCGCCTAAGTCGAGGACTCAGAAACTGCCGGACACGCAAAGAGGGCAAGAGGCCACAAGTTACAACAGTGCCAATGGATAGAACAAGGCCGATGGTTTGACTGCAGGCGCCGTTGGTGGCGGTGACACGTTTTATACCCCGTAGATGTGCCGGTGCAGGGGCGGCTTGCATGTTCTCCATTCTTATAAATTAATATCCTTGTTAACAAAAAAAAAAAAAAAAAGACTGCCAATGTTTAACCCACATGAGTGTGATAGTGAACATGCCCAACATCCCCAGGAGGATCCCCAAGAAGAAGAGCGTCGGTGTGACACACAGATCCCCTCTGGCCTATGACGTAGCAATTTCACCTCCCTGATNTCCTTGTTAAAAAAAAAAAAAAAAAAAAGACTGCCAATGTTTAACCCACATGAGTGTGATAGTGAACATGCCCAACATCCCCAGGAGGATCCCCAAGAAGAAGAGCGTCGGTGTGACACACAGATCCCCTCTGGCCTATGACGTAGCAATTTCACCTCCCTGATCACGCACGTGGAGAAGGTGAAGGAGAGACTGCTCCAACTGGTGCTTGCCATCCACCAACGACGGAGGTGTTGTGCCCGAGGGGAATGATGGAGCAGTGTGCAACGAGTACGTCCACAGTGGGGGGATGTAGATAGTGGATGGTGGCCCATCATAGGTCAACGCACCGTGCAGAGGCGGCCATGCAAAGGCTTGGACGGGTGTGGAGCTGATGCCAGACCGAGAGAAGGTGTAGGCGGCAGGTGAGGAGGTGCTGACTGTACGTGCCCAGTGGCCACACATGGTGCGTACAAGGTGCAGATCATTGGGATGAGAGGGACACTTCCGTGCAGAATGCTAGTGATAACCACTGTTCCAGGACATGAATGTGCCAAGAACTCTAGAGGAGGAGGTGGAGTTCTTTTCCTTCTCCTTTCCCTTCCCATGACCCTTCCCCACGCCCCCAGCCCTAGGCAGTAAGGGCGATGGTAGTTGAGATAGAGGAGGAAGAAGATGATCAAGAGGACATGGAAGAAGAGGGTGATGGTGGCAAGGCAGTGGTGAGAGAAGCAACCCTTGTGAAATCAGAGCGATGAAGGTGTTTGTTATGGAGGCTGGTCCACCAGGCGGAAAGAAGCTGAGGAGCGGTGAAGTTCCAGAGGGCACTAATACCCGGCGGTGACTAATGTGGGAAGGGTTGCAACGCAAGATGCTCAAGTTCTTCCACCTTGACGTCATGTAGGAAAGAAGAGAGCTCTGGACTTAACCCGTTGGCCATGGTAAGAATGGCGGACAGCTGGCCAGTCGTCTCAAGCTCATGAAGGAGCTCGAGCCTGTGAGCCCAGTACACATCAGCCATCTAATGGAACGCATCAGGAGTGTGTTGAACTGGATGGTGAGCGTGCTCTGAGCAGCCTGGCCTGTAATAGTGGAGCGGCAGCAAAGCATGGCATGTGCGTCGACGGGGTCAGCAGGCATGCGGGTGGTGGAGTTGGCGTTGAAGGTGCCGACATCATCAATGAGATGCTCAAGGGAAGCAGCGATGAGTGTGTGGACTGCATGTGCTGGCTCGACAATGGCTCGTGAAAAGGGGGGATTAGCAGCAGGGTTTTCTAGGGTGTAACATTTCCACTGAGAATCCCCTTGGGCCCAGGAGCTGAAGTGCACCTCCCAGGCGGAGAACGCAAGCCCGGCATCAAGAACGGGTGGCTGGGAGTAAAAGTCCTGCTGGCATGGCACAGCAGCAGGGATGGCGGCAGCAGGAGTGCCAGAAGAGTTGAGAGCAGGAGGGCCAGTAGGAGGAGTGGAGGACACAGCACGTGCACCAGCACCCACACCAGAAGGAGTAGTAGTGGAAAAAACGGGCAAGTGGGCAAGCATAATAGTTGCGACCTCATCAGCAAAATCAGCATGCTTGTCCGCTTCCAGTTTGAGGCGATTCTCAACCTTGTGCTGTGCCTCGCGGGCGAGACGCAGCCTTCACTAAATTTCTGCTATGACTTGTCTCATCGTCACCGGGCATGGTGACGACGGAGGGGCCCTACAGGAAACATTCCGGCAGAGTTTTCCCCGCCACAGTGGGTGTGAGAAAATAGGGGAGCGTTTGTTCATATAGAGAGTGTTGCAGGACGACCCTATTCCAAGTCAGAGTACACACCACAGCAGGAAGCGCAAGCACCCAGAGCAATGGCAGGAAACTCATGAGTGGAGAAGAACCTCACTGCGTTGTAGGAGGAGGAAGAGGTTACAGAAATGCAAGCGGCAGTGGGACAGCGGCAGCGGCAGCAGGAGAAAATGAGGAAAGAGACAGTGGATGCTGTAGGGATGATGAGAAAGAGAGTGCACCAGTGCTGACGACCCGGCCCAAGATGGTGACGGCTGCAGCATCAGAGATAACCAGTGTGATGAGAGTGGTGGTTTCTGACGGTGCTACCGCTGCTGATGCAACTGCCGCTGCAGTGGAGGTGCGGACGGCTGCTGCTGCAGCAGCAGGGGCAGATGCAGTAGTTGCTGTGGCGGATGCGATGGCTGCAGTGGCCACGGCAAATAGTATGCCAATGCCTGTAGCATCTGCAGAAATTGGCCCAATTATGACCATGGCCTCAGTGTAGGCCTCAGTCACACGCCCCGGTGAGGTAGAAGTAGGGGTACACGATGCTCTAGCTGCTCCTGCAGAAGTAGATGCTGCTGCTGCAGCAGCATTCATAACTGTGGAAGCAACATGCATCAGAGAGCTTGCAAGTACAATGGTATCCTGAGCGCCAGCGCAGAGCGGAACCTGGCCGCATCAGCCTCTTACTCAGCCATTTTCCTTGTCTCACGACTCCCTCCCATGTGTAATTGCGAGGCGCTTACCTGATCAGGTTGTGTGGGTTGCGACGATGTATGTGTGGTGTGCTTGGAAGCAGATGACTCGCCGTTCGGAACGCAACGATGATGTGCCTGATGACTTGCCGCTTGGAATGTGCGTACCACTCCTCATCGTAGGAGCCAAGCGGAGCCGCTCAGGGGACCTCAAATTGTGCCTGTGTGGCTTCCCGTGCCACTGCAGTGGCACTGCTGCTAGTCAATCCCAGTGCTAGTGCAGGGGGTCAAAGTCCCTGTTGCGTCACTGCCGTTGGTTCTGCCAATGCAGCTACGGTGGCAATGGTTGTGGAGACAGCAGCTGTAGTGGCAAAGGCTGCAATTGCTGCAGTCAATGCTGCTGCAGCACTGTGGTTGTTCCTGCAGCTGTGACTATGGCTGCGGCAATGCCAGTGGCGGCAGCTGCGGATGTGGCTATAGTTGCAGCTGTGGTTGAGGATGCTGCTGCAATTATGCTTGATGATGGAGCTACGGTGGAGGCTCTTCCTGCTGCTACAATCGAGAGTGCAGTTACGACTATGGCTGGTGATTCAACAGCAGTGAAGAATGCAGTAATGGTTGTAGCTAAATCCTTCAAGGTGCAGCTGCTATGGCTACGACTGCAGCTGCGGCTGTGGTTGTGTAGTGGTAGTGGCTGCAGTTGCACATGAAGCTACGGCTGCGGCTATAGCTGCAGATGCTGTTGAAAATGCAGATTCTGTTATGCCTGATGCTACAGCTGCAGCTGACGTTGCGGCTGCCTCTGCGATCCAGAGTGCAGCCATGACTTTGGCAATGGCGGCAGCTGCAGCCGAGAACATGAATACAGATGCAGATGTGGTTGCAGCCGAGAACATGAATACAGATACAGATGTGTTTGCAGCCGAGAACATGAATACAGATACAGATGTGGTTGCAGCCGAGAACATGAATACAGATACAGATGTGGTTGCAGCCGAGAACATGAATACAGATGCAGATGTGGTTGCAGCCGAGAACATGAATACAGATACAGATGTGGTTGCAGCCGAGAACATGAATACAGATACAGATGTGGTTGCAGCCGAGAACATGAATACAGATGCAGATGTGGTTGCAGCCGAGAACATGAATACAGATACAGATGTGGTTGCAGCCGAGAACATGAATACAGATACAGATGTGGTTGCAGCCGAGAACATGAATACAGATGCAGATGTGGTTGCAGCCGAGAACATGAATACAGATACAGATGTGGTTGCAGCCGAGAACATGAATACAGATGCAGATGTGGTTGCAGCTGGCATTGAGAGGCCAGCTGTGGCTGGGTTTGTAGATGCGGCTGCAACTGCAGCTGTGGGTACAGCTGGTGTTGAGAGTGTAGCAATGGCTGCTGTGGTTGTGGCTGTGGCAGCAGCTGGATTTCCGGTCAAGTTGACTGACAGCGTTGCTCGTAGAGAAGCAATGGCTACTTGCTGCTATGCACAATGCTGCCGCAGCAAGAGGGTGGCAGTAGTGCTGGCTTCAGCGGCAGTGACGGGTGTGGAGAGATCTCCCGCGGCCAGGATCGTGACTAGGTATTTCCTCACAGTGCTCTGATACCAGAAAATTGTGACTGCTTGATGAGGGGGTGAGAGGAAAAACAGAGAGT
>SZWC01021861.1:24011-36876 GCA_023375785.1 Penium margaritaceum | reverse complement strand
AGAGGGAATTGGAGAAGAGAGAGAGAGAGAGAGAGAGAGAGAGAGAGTTGGGATAGGGGAGATAAAGAGAGAGGATGGGAAGAGGAAGAGAGGGAAGGAAAGTGAACATGAGGAAAGGACAAACAAAGGGTGGAAAGCAAGGATAGAACACACGAGAAACACCACACGAGGCAAACAACAGCCTCAAGTGGACACTCAAGAATATGGCCATAGAAAACAAGGGGAAACATGGGAATGAGTTGTATAGGAACCGCACATGAGACGCACAAGGAGTGCACACCAGGTGCAAGGGAGGATTGAGTAAGCTGGTAAGGCAAGGTACAGTGGACAAAGATTAGAGCATGCACCCAAGAAAGAGAAAGCACCAAAAGAAAGGAATCGTACACAAGGGGCATAGAATTTTCCAAGGGGGGTGGAATGAGCTCACCAGAGGGCAGAAGCATGGACCAGAAAAGGAAGATGAGGACTCCCATGGAGTACACAAAAGAGCACGATGATGCAAGAGAGGGCACAAGAAAATGAGCAAGCAGTGGGCCAAAAGAAGGAAAAGGAGATGCATCTAGAGAGATTGAGTCCAGTCAAAGGGGGCAACAGAGGAAGGGGGAAAGGGAAAGGAAAAAGTGGAGAAAAGGAGGGAGAGAGAAATGATGGATGAGAAGAGGATAGGGGAAGAATGAAGGAAGGAAGAAAGTTAAAGTGGGGCATAATGAGGGGGAGGAATAAAGAGAGAGGAAAGATAGGGATAAGAGGGGAGAGGGGAAAGATGGAGATGGGAAGGAGATTAAAAGAATGGAAGAGGGGATGAGTAGAGAGAAGAGAAAGGAGAGAGGGGAAGGGAAGATGAGATAAAGAGAGGGAGAGAAGGGAGAGGGGGAGCAGGATGGGAAGCAAGAGAAGAAATAGAGGTGAGAGAAAACAGGGAAGGGAGTAAAGAGAGAAAGAATAGAGTATAGAGAGAGAGAGGGAAAGGAAAAGAAAGAGGAGAGAGAAAGGTGGAAATAATGAAGATAAAGAGAAAGGAATAAGAGGCCAAGAGCAATGGGAGAAAGAGTAGAGGTATAGAAAGAGAGACAGAAGGGAGAACGAAAGTGAGAGGAGAGATAGAGAAAGAGAGAGAGAGAGAGAGAGAGAGAGAGAGAGGGNGGAGATAGGTATGGAGAGTAGAGGGATCAGAGTTGGGGGACAGAGAAGAGAGAGAAAGATATAGTAGGGAGAGAGGGGAGAGAGTGAAGAACCTAAGGGGGAGAAGATGGAGGAGAGACACAAAGTGAGATGGCGGATAGTGATGAGGAATTGAGAGCACAAAGAAGGGAGATGGATTGGGCAAGAGGAAAAGAGAAGCACGGAAAACAAGAAGAAGGGATGGATAAAGGTTGAGAGAGATCACAGAACGTGTGGAGGGAAGGAGAGAAAAGAGATCTACAAGAGGGGGGGGGATGACAAAAGGAAGGGAGGGAATTACAAAGAGAGAGAAAGAGAGAGGGGAGGGAAAGAGTAGGGAGGGAGGAAAGCAAGGGAGGAAATAGAGATAGTAAAGAGAGAGTAGAGGGATAGGGAGAGCATAGAGAGTGAGAAGGGGGAGAGAGAGAGGGAGAAATAGATAGAGAGAGAGAGATAGAGAGAGAGAGAGAGAGAGAGAGAGAGAGAGATTAGTAGGGATCTGTAGAGGCTAAGAGAGAAAAGAGGGTGGAGAGAGAGAGAGAGCATGGGTACCTGAGAAGAGGATAAAGGAACTAGAGAGATATGTAATGTGAGGGGGGATAAATGAGAAAGAGAGAGAGACAAGTCGGAGGGAGGAGGGAGAATACAGGTGGGGAAGGTAAGGAGATAAAAGGAGTGGCAAGGGGATAGAATAGAAGGAAAAGTAAAAGATAGAGAGAGAGAGATGGGGGAGGCAAGAGGGAAGCAGATGGGGTACAGAGCATGGGAACGGCAGAGAGGAAAAATGAGAGAGAGAGAGAGAGAGAGGGCAAAGAGAGGAAGTGAGGAAGAGGGGGAAGGGCAGAGAGTAGGAGAGGAGATTGCGATAGCAGGGGTGATGGAAAGACCAAGGAGAGGGATACAGTATTTAGAGAGGATGAGAGCAATGAGGAAGGGACGAGAGAGATGCACAAAGAGGAAAATGGCAATAGGTAGAGCAAGAATTGAAGGAATAGAGAGGGCGAGGAGCATAGAAAATAGGAAGTAGAGAGTGCTAGAGGTGGAGAAAGAGCAGGAAAAAGCAGAGAGTGGTGGGAAAGATCGGGGGGAGGGGTAGACAAGAGGAAGGAAGGGAATGAGAGAAAGAGGGGGGTGGGGACGAGTGCAGAGGGAGAGGAAGCCAAGAGAGAGTAGACAGAGAGAGGGGAGGGACACAGAGCACAAGGGGGAGAAAGAGAAAGCAAGGGATGAAAGTGAGCAGGGAGTACAAGAGGAAAAGAGAGAATAGAGACGTAGAAGAGGGAGGATGGGGTGTATGTAGTGGGATTAGACAAAGGAAGGAAGAGGTCAAGAGACATAGAGAGAGAGAGAGAGAAAGATAGAGAGAGAGAGAGAGAGAGAGAGAGAAGGTGGGAGAGAGAGAGAGAGAGGAGAGACAGATATAAAGATAGAGAAAGGGAGAGAGAAGAGTGAGGGAAGGTAGAGAGGGAGGTGGGGGAGGGACGAAGAGAAAGGGAGAGGTAAGGGGAAGGGAAAAATGCAAAAGAGAGGAGATATAGAGAGAGAAATGGGGGAATCAAAGCGGATATTGAAAAGGGAGGGAGGGATAGATTAAACAGAGCAGATATAGAGAGAGCGTAAGAAGATAAGGGGAGGAGAATAGTGGGTTAGTGAGGAAAGAGGATGGGCGGAGAGATCGAGGGGGATGGAGAGAGCAATCCTAGAGAAAGAGAGCACCTAAGAGGGAGAGGGATCATAGACTCGGAGAGAGAAAGAGAGGAAGAGAGAAAGGAGGGATAGAAGAGAGAAAAAACTAGTAGAGAGAGGAATATAGAGGGCAAGGAGAGGGGAGTGAGTGTAGAGATGAGACATGGAATGGTGAGGGAGAGAAGAGGAGGAAAGGGAAGGGTTGCAGAGATTGTGAAAAGGGATAGAGAGAAGAGAGGGAGAGCTTAAAGGGAGCACAAGGAGAAGCAAGAGACATGGAGAGAGAGAGAGGGAGATAGAGAGAGAGAGAGAGAGGGAGAGGGAGAGAGAGAGAGTGTGTGTGTGTGTGTGTGAGAGAGAGAGAGAGAGAGAGAGAGAGAGAGATGGTACACAAAACAAGTAGGGAATGTGTCGAATGTTTGTTTGCTGAGGTTGCACTCTTGCTAGTGCAACATGGGATAAAGGGTTGTATGCTTGATTTATTTGATGCAAGTTGATGGTCCAACTCGATGGTAGAACAGACCCAAGAGCCTTAAATGAAATTTTGTGCTCAATATTTGAACGTAGGGAAAGGGAAGTGGGTAGCGACAATGAATCAGTTATTTGTATTGCAAATTTATACAGGTGAATTGGGGGGATTGAGAGCTACGCGTTTACAAAACTTCTACGTGTGTTTGCGGCCTTTTTAGTGTGGATACCAGAATTCCAGCCCTTATGTTCTTCCTTGCATGTTTATTCTTGTTGTAACCAAGAATTTGCGACACTGTTGAAAGATGATGGTTAAGTTGCATTATGAATGCTTGTGAACTTAAGTTTTGTTTCACATATGTTGAGGAAAAATGTGGATTTTTGTGTGAAAATTAACGTCAACATACCCTTGTTGTTCGAGGTTTACTAGGAACATTTGTTTTGAATCGGGTATCCTAAGTCAACCATTCACTTGAATCTCTCCTCTTATCTTTGTCACAGTGCTTATGTACTCAAAACTCTCTTGTCTGGCATTGTTGCTGGAATCGAGGGACCATTCCTTCCTAATCTCAGGGTTTCCCATAAGCCATCGAGGAGGCTTTCTCCGTTGTATAAATGATTAATGATCCGTATGGCTGCAGTTTACGCTGAGATATCAGAACTAGTTTTGCAAGTGAGAAATCATGCTCTAAGCTTCCAAACAGGCAGTCTGTGATGCTGTCTTGGTAGGGCCATACTTTGTGCAGTCAATCCCGGCACTGGACCTTTATGTCTCCACTCCACGCATTCAGTCCATTTAAAGGAATACACGACAGTGAAACAGCCGTCGGCCGCCGCCTCGATCTTTGGCGGTGCGTTCCGAACCGTCCTTGAAGGAACGGAGTCCATAAAAACGGCCAATCTCAGGCACCAGCAGAAGATGGAAACAAGATCCGTTTCATTATCACCCCCCCCACCACCCTTTCTCTAATTTCTCCTTGTCTCTGTTACTCTCCATCCCTGTCACCCTCTCTCTCCCTCTCTCTCTTTTTGTCGCCCTCTCTCTTTCGATCCCTCGCCCCTTTTCTTCTCTTTCTCTCTCTCTTTCTCTCTCTCTTTCTCTCTCTCTCTCTCCCTCTCTCTCATATCACGCTCTCCAGTCCTCTTTTTCACTCTCGCCGTATGTCAGCGAAAGCTTGTGCGCACACGTGTTGCCCTATTTTTGTATGCGCAAGCTCCTCCTGCTCTCATTGTTCGCGAGTTAATTACACGCACCTGGAGTAGAGCCACTGCTTGTCTGAACGAACGTGACGCTTTCACACAAGTTGTCGCCGGCCCTCTCACAGCCTCCTCTTCTGAACAGGAGAGCCTTCTCCCGCCTGCCACCATCTTCCGTTCTGCAGCCAATGCTGCCGAGCTCCTCAGTGCCGCCGGACCGGCCGCGCCCGTTCCACGAGCGGCGGCCACCAGTGCGGGCCGCGGCGAAACGCGCACCAATGGCGCTGGGCCCAGTGGCTGCGGCTGCCCTCCTCGTCACGGCAGCCCTGCTTGTTCTAGCACCCAGTGCGACGGCCGCGGTGGTGGAGTCTTCGCAATGTGAGGACGTTTGCTAAGCTTCAGTATAGTTCAGTACGGACTGCGTAGCGTCGTCGCCGTCATGGCCCATGACTCCTGTGTGCCCTTCCTCGCCCTTCCGGCTCCCCCTTGCTTTCGCTTATCGCACTTTTGCTGGAACAAGAGTGGGCCTGCACGTGATTTGTACGGTCAACGGCTCCAGAGCCACATCCGACGTTCACAGACGTCAACGTCGGATGTGAGGTTCGCAGTTCAACCAAAACTGTATCGCGCGCGCAAGCGAGCCTCTTAGAAACGATACGCCCCGCGATGCCGGGCGAATGCACTACGATGCGGAGCGGACGCGCTGAGGCGCGGGACAAACGCGCTCATCTGCGGATTGAGCAATCCGCATTTGCAGAAGAGCACTCTTGNACTGTATCGCGCGCGCAAGCGAGCCTCTTAGAAACGATACGCCCCGCGATGCCGGGCGAATGCACTACGATGCGGAGCGGACGCGCTGAGGCGCGGGACAAACGCGCTCATCTGCGGATTGAGCAATCCGCATTTGCAGAAGAGCACTCTTGGCCAGTCCAAGATGCCTTGCTACCAGAACTGCGATGCGAAGAGAAAACGCTGCGTCGCCAATTTTGCTGCGATGTGAGGGATTTCAGTTCGTCTTCTCCCATGGAGAAGACGAACTGAAACTCTGGTACCGCGGTACTCAATACCGCGGTTTGCCATCCCTGCTGCCAGAATAAGTGAACCACCGTGCGATTCGGTATGCCCTGACGCCTGTGCAAGTGTTTGTGTCCTTCGACATGATTTATCAGACTCGATCCTGCAGCAGATCTCGACCGCTTTGGGGAGGACGTACAGCAACTGGAATGTCCCAACCGCCGACTGCTCCGTTGTGCAATACATCGTCTGCGACAGCGCTGGAAACATCGTCTCCCTGTAAGAGGCCTGTGTGTGGCAATAAGTCCGTGGGTGTTGACCGGTTCATTGCACTAGCCCAGTCGTTGGGATACTCGCTCCAGTCGTCAGTTTACAGTGCATGCGTCTCCCCTCCTCCCCCCCCCCCCCCCCCCCCCCCCCCCCCCCCNTGGCGGGAAACCCGCTGGTGTCCTTGAGGGAACGGAGTAAGAAACATCGGAAAGCCGTGACCCACATTATTTGGGTGACGGCATGTCGCCCACATGCCATGCCAGCTCTACGGCTGCTGATGACATCGGCAACCGGAGCAACACGGACTCATACAAGTCAGAAGTACTGGCACGCACTCATGGCAAATGTAGCTCGTACTGTTCGCAGCACCGGCTCAACCTCCCTAGGGGATTTTACCGTCCCGCTGCTACCGGCGATGGCAGCCGGACATCATCATGGGCGAGGCCTCGCACGTAAGAGTGGTGTGAAACGTATGCTGTGCTTGGTAGTACGATCTGCTCAGGCCAGTACGCTATGTTGAGACGCACTTGATGATTGCAGGCGGTGCGGCTGCTGCTTGCAAAAGAAACGGTTGCTCATGCATAGCCAGCCATTTTCCCTCTGGCGATTTGTCAACTGCGGATTGCTTTACCAGCGCCGTTGTTCTGCAGCTGCCGAGCACAACGAGAATGTATGGGACTCGCCACGGGCAGTGATCAAATCATTTTTGAGTTCTTCTTGTGCCTACAGAGTTTAGGTGGTCAAACCACCGTAACTGCCACCGACTAGAGTGTTCTGATTTTCCCAACTGCCACACATAGGACAAACCGCCCCGGAAGGATGTTGCCATTTCCTTAACGAGGCCACTCATTCCTGTATTGTCAACTACCCGTTCAGTCCACAAGCAGAACGATGAATTTCTGCATGCGTGCGTGCGTGCGTGCGTGTTTTCTCTTGTCAGGAAGCATTGACACGCAATCGGCTCAGTGTTTTGTTGTTTATTGTAAGAGCTTTTAACCAACCTCTCATTTGTGGAGCTGCGCCTCACAGGACCGCTAGCTTCGGAGTGGCGTCGCTTCCAACGGCCGTCTTTCAGCTGACAAAACTCACACAGCTGTGCGTTACCCACAATTACAACTTCCTCTCCACCCTTTCTCCCACCCCCCCACCCCCCTGTCCCCCATTCCCCCTACCTCACTTCTCCTACAAAATGACTGTCCTCAACCCTACTGATCCACTTTAACCGGTCTCGTTTTCTTTAGCCTTTCCTTCGTAACTCCTTTCTCCGTTCTCTAGCATCCCGTTCTTCCCTCTCCTTGCCTACCACTTCCTTGCTTCATGGGTGACCCTTGGTATCCAACCTACCATCCTCCCTCTCTCCCTCTTGTCTAAGGAACGACATTTGAGAGTCGCGGTACGAGAGAACCTCTCGCGCCGTCCTGCGGTACGAGAGCTATTCGATCGTACGGCGCGCGGCTCGCTGGTCGTACAGATCGAATGTGATCGAATGAAGGTAGGGCATGAATGAAATCAGCTGTCGACAGATGAAGTTTCTTTATCGAACCATTGATGANGAGAACAGCGGTGTCAAACCCACGGCTACGATTTGCAAAGAAGAGGTTCGCGGGTCGAACTCCTCAGGGGCACGAACGGCAGCCAGAAGTAGACAGAACGTTAGCCGCACAAATCTGAAGCATCTGCCAGCGAGGCACGGCCGTGCGTCGTTGGCCGATTAATCATTACACAACGACAAGCAGACAGACGTTATATCAGTAGGTTTGCGATACGAACGCACGGTACGTTGCCTGTAATCGTCCTCCAATTTTCCTGTTCAGGATGTGTCAACAAAGTATTGTCGGTCGAAGTCGATTTAAAACCCCATCCAGAAGCAGGCCTTCCGATAGGGCATCCTACGGTGCTCCTGCCATCTTTCAAAAGAGACCTCAGGCAGCTCGTTTTTGTAATCTAATCGCTGCAATGTTGAAAGCTAGATTAGCGCAAATTTTCGGCAACACTGCTACGCATAATCGGTTACAGCCGACTCTCGAGCCGCAGACGAACCCCGTAGTGCGCACTCTCGAGGCGCAAACGTCCGATTGATAATTGGAGGTGGGTGACTCCAGGATCTCGAATGGCGTTCCTTATTCGTCTATGTCTGCCGGCACCTTTCTGCACACCACTTCTAAGCTTCTCCCGTCCCCCTCGAGCACTTCTCCATTCCCTCACTACCACTTCCTGCTCACTCCAGATCCCTCAGCTTTCGCCTGCCTCACATCCTGCTTTCTGAATGGATTCCCTTACACCTGCGCAGCGTGCCCTCCGATCTTAAAAAAAATGTTTGTCGACTTTCCTCTCTCGCCTACCCGAAAATGAACCGCCCGCCTCCCCCAGCCTCCCTCCCCCCGCCCCGGCATTTGCTCCCGCCCCTCCAGACCCGCCCCTGCTTCTCACCAGTGTCCGTCTGTCGCTGTCTGTCGCCCTCTCTCTCTCTCGTGTTTGTCTCCGTCTACACGTCTGCTCGTTGGTCTGCCTGTCCATCCATCCGCGTGTCCGTCTGTTTGTCTCTGTCTGTTCATCTGTCCGCATGTCCGTCTGTTTGTCTGTCTGTCTGTCTGTCCATCTGTGTCTGCCCCTCATAACTTCATTCCATCAGTCCATCTGCCCGCCTGTCTGCCTGTCAACCTCTCCAACTGGTCCATCTCTCTCTCTCTCTCTCTCTCTCTCTCTCTCTCTCTCTCTCTCTCTCTCTCTCTCTCTCTCTCTCTCTCTTTTTCGCCGTCTCTCTATCCGTCTGGCCATCCGTTAGTCTGTCTGTCTGTCCGTCGTCTGTCCATCCTCAGCTCATCCATCCATTTGTCTGTGCATCTGTCCATTTGTCCGTCCGTCCGTCTGAATCAGGGATGGCAGCGGTACCACGGATAACGCAGCAGTGTGCGTTATTGTACCGCGGTATGACGCATACCACGCACACCGCGGTACGGCATTTCTTTCACCTTACCGGTACGGTACCGGTACTAACCTCCTAAGGGCTCGGTCAGACCTAAACCGGTGGCCCCACGAAACACAAGAGGCGAGAGAATTTTAATGAAATGACCGATATGGACGTAGGAGATGGCTTCGTCCGCACAGACATGCTCTAAGTGGGTTCATGTGACATGGCTGATGGGCCATGGTCCGGTTGCCTCCGGTTCTTCTCCCTGGTTCTGCCAAGCGGAATCGAGGGGGCTGTGACTGGCGGCGTGACCTGCTTTCGTGACCGACGTGACCGGTTGCAGTGTAAACGCTGGGGCCCGCTACCGCGGGTCCCAGCGTAGACGGAAAAAACACTAAAACCCACAACCCACCAAGCAGGTCACGCGTGCGTGACCTAGGTCACGCGGAAGAGTGCAGACCGGGAGGTACCCTGGCGGAGCCCACCCTGCCCACGGGAGGGTGGGCGGCGATATGCTCCAGCCCACTCGATGGGCGCCGATGTGCTCCAACCAGGCTGGTGGACGGGGCCGGACTTGGATGGACTGCGTGAAAGCATCGCCATGAGTCAACGTACGGAGGCTTTAATGTCGTCCATCCATACCGACCTCTGAGGTACCGTGGTAGTAACGCANGGGTGGGCGGCGATATGCTCCAGCCCACTCGATGGGCGCCGATGTGCTCCAACCAGGCTGGTGGACGGGGCCGGACTTGGATGGACTGCGTGAAATCATCGCCATGAGTCAACGTACGGAGGCTTTAATGTCGTCCATCCATACCGACCTCTGAGGTACCGTGGTAGTAACGCAGTAAGGTACGACGGTACCGTACCGCGTTACTTTCAAAGCTTAAAGACTGTTATCGCCACGAAAGGACAAAAGAAGCTTGCCGATTACTGCGGACGCGGTGGATTGACGATGGGGATGCGAGGAAAAATCGATCTGGGCGTGAAAACTACATGATGATTTCAAATATCCGACAAATGTTGAAAACACCGTGGTAATGCCGGTATGACGTGATTACCGCTTGCAAACGCCCCCAAATGAAGTGAAACGTTTTGTACTGCGGTACTTTCGGCAAGAATACCGACATCGCGGCGGTACGGTCTTCAATTTTGACCAAAACCGTGGTATTGTTGAATCCATCACTGGTCTGAATCGTGAATCCATCTCTCCGTCTCTGTCTATCTGTCCATCCTTCCTCCTGTCCTTCAGTCCTTTCATCCGCGCATTCGTCACCTGTCCGTCCTCCCGTCCATCTGTAGTCCACCTGCCTGTCCATCCGTCCTTCCCTCTCTCCGTCCGCCCGCCCCTCTGCCCATCCGTCTCTCTGCCCTCCTGTCCGTCCATCTACATCTGTCCCTCCTCTTATCTGTCTTTATGTCCATCCATCGTCCAGCTGTCCGTCGTCCAGCTGTCCATGGTCCAGCTGTCCATCGTCCGGTTACCCGTCGTCCAGCTGTCCGTCGTCAGGCTGTCCATTGTCCAGCTGTCCGTCGTCCAGCTGTCCATTGTCCAGTTGTCCGTCCAGCCGTCCATCCATCATCCGTCTGTACGTCCTTCCCTTTTCCTGTCCACTCATCCTTCCGTTCCGTCCCATTTGTCCATATATCTGCCTCAGTGTGCACATCCGTCAACCCGCCATACGCCCGCCCGTCTGTTCGTCATTACGTCAGTGTATCCACCCATCTGTTCATTTGTCCATGCATCCATTATCCATATGGCTATTTGACCTTCCTCCGTCCATCCTTCTGGGCTTTCCACCAGACGTCCATCTGTCCATCCGTCCATTCACCCATCCTTCCCTCCGTCCCTCTGTCTGTCCGTCCGTCCGCCCGTCCGCCCGAGTGTCTTAGGGTGCGTTTGGCCTCGGCCGAAAGCCAAGACGGCCAGACGGATTCCGACTCCAGAGACGGAGAACCGAGCCGCCTAGATTAGGCTGTTGACGTGGAACTAAACATGATTGGAGCGTTTGACCAGGATCCCCGTCGATGCCTCCAGTCGCTGCATGCCAAGTATGAATCCGTGTTGCACTTTCGAGTATCCGTGAATCCGTGTCCTGGAGTCGGCCGAGGCCAAACGCACCCTTAGTGTCCGTCTGTCTGTCTGACGACAGTTATTCCCGATTCGCACACTCGTTCGGAGCCCCTTCATCAAGTTGCACTCTTGTTTGTAGCGCCGTTCTTGATTCGCCCACTCGGAAAGCAGACACGCGCTGATGTATGGGTCTGAAAAGTAGGGATCTTCACGAGCCNGGATCCCCGTCGATGCCTCCAGTCGCTGCATGCCAAGTATGAATCCGTGTTGCACTTTCGAGTATCCGTGAATCCGTGTCCTGGAGTCGGCTGAGGCCAAACGCACCCTTAGTGTCCGTCTGTCTGTCTGACGACAGTTATTCCCGATTCGCACACTCGTTCGGAGCCCCTTCATCAAGTTGCACTCTTGTTTGTAGCGCCGTTCTTGATTCGCCCACTCGGAAAGCAGACACGCGCTGATGTATGGGTCTGAAAAGTAGGGATCTTCACGAGCCAGACTCTTGTTCGGAGCCCCTTAGTCCATCTGTCCGTTCGTCCTACCTTCTGTCCTTTCTCTCCACCCATCCGTCCGTCCATCCTTCCATCTTCCGTCTGTCCGTTAGTCTATCCATCCTGCCATCGTCCGTCTGTCCTTTTGTCTACCCATCTCTCCATAAGTCTGTCTGTCCTTTTGTCCGTCCATGTCTCCGCCCTGTCCATCCTTCCATCGTCTGTCTGTCCGTCCGTCCACCCNGCGCTGATGTATGGGTCTGAAAAGTAGGGATCTTCACGAGCCAGACTCTTGTTCGGAGCCCCTTAGTCCATCTGTCCGTTCGTCCTACCTTCTGTCCTTTCTCTCAACCCATCCGTCCGTCCATCCTTCCATCTTCCGTCTGTCCGTTAGTCTATCCATCCTGCCATCGTCCGTCTGTCCTTTTGTCTACCCATCTCTCCATAAGTCTGTCTGTCCTTTTGTCCGTCCATGTCTCCGCCCTGTCCATCCTTCCATCGTCTGTCTGTCCGTCCGTCCACCCGTCCATCAATCATTCTGTCCATCCGTTCTTCCATACGTCCGTTCATCCGTTCTGTCCCTCCCTCCCTCCATCCGTCCGTCCGCCTGTATGTCCATCCGTCTATCTATCCGTCCTGTCCGTCCTGTCCGCCTGTCCATCCAACCATCCCTTTGTCCGTCCGTCCTTCCGTCAGTCCGCCGGTCTGTCGGCCTGTCAGTCCATCAGTCTCTACCTCAGACTGTTCCCTGCCTGCCTGTCCTAGTCCGACTGACCGTCTGTCCTGTTTCCTGTTTGCCCGTCTGTCCGTCTGTCCGTCTGTCTGTCTGTCTGTCCGTCCGTCCACCCGTCCATCAATCATTCTGTCCATCCGTTCTTCCATACGTCCGTTCATCCGTTCTGTCCCTCCCTCCCTCCATCCGTCCGTCCGCCTGTATGTCCATCCGTCTATCTATCCGTCCTGTCTGTCCTGTCCGCCTGTCCATCCAACCATCCCTTTGTCCGTCCGTCCTTCCGTCAGTCCGCCGGTCTGTCGGCCTGTCAGTCCGTCAGTCTCTACCTCAGACTGTTCCCTGCCTGCCTGTCCTAGTCCGACTGACCGTCTGTCCTGTTTCCTGTTTGCCCGTCTGTCCGTCTGTCCGTCTGTCTGTCTGTCTGTCCGTCCGTCCATCCGCCCGCCTGCCTGCCCACCCTCCTGCTCATCCGTCTGTCCTTCCGTCCGTCTGTGCGTCTATCCCTCTGCCGTCCTTTCATTCGTCCATCTGCTGTCTGTCTGTCCGTCCATCCGTCCATGTATCTACCCGTCAATACGTCGTCTATCGGTCCACCGGTCCGTCCGTCCGTTTGTCAATCTGTCCGTCTGTCTGTCAGTTCAACTGTCCGTCTGGCCGCCTGTCCATCTGTTTGCCTGTCCGCCTCTCCGCCTCTCCGCCTCTCTGCCTCTCCGCCTCTCCGCCTCTGTTTGTCTGTCTGTCTGTCTGTCTGTCTGTCTGTCTGTCTGTCTGTCTGTCTGTCTGTCTGTCTGCTGTCTGTCTGTCTGTCTGTCTGTCCGTCTGTCCGTCCGTCCGTCCGTCCGTCCGTCCGTCCGTCCGTCCGT
>SZWC01021860.1:20432-34130 GCA_023375785.1 Penium margaritaceum | reverse complement strand
TCATGCACTCCATCCCACACCTTCTCATGCACTCCATCCCACACGCTCTCATACACTCCATCCCACACGCTCTCATGCACTCCATCCCACACGCTCTCATGCACTCCATCCCACACGCTCTCATGCACTGCAGCTTCACAAGGTGATAGAGCCAAGGGCAGGTGGGCTCAACCTGGAGGCGTCTGAGGCGCGAGTGCACCACTACCGCGGACTGGCAGCCGCAGACACAGCCGTCTGTACGTCTGTCATTCCGGACGATGAAGCTAGCTCAGACTGGTCGCCTCAGCTGCAAGCGTTGCATCGAGACTTCAACCTTGCGCAAGTAGCAAGACTAGCGCGCCTAGACGAAACCCTATGATGCTCATGTGGTGAATTGCAGCAGTATTTATTCATTCATGCTAATATAAGTGCTTTTTTTGTGCAAAGCACTGCACGGCAAAATCTCAGCAACTCCTTACTCACAGAACAGCAGCTGCAGCACACCAAACAAAAACGCTCTCCAGCAGTTGGCCATAGCAAAAGTGCTGGCTGATTTTCACGCGAAGCGAACAAGACATGATTATATCCCACTCTGATCGGTGGTCTAACCCAAGTGACAGGTCTACATCCAATCCCAACAGCGTGAAGAACCCACATCCTGTCTCCAGTGAAAGGACCTTCTTGGAAGCTTCCTCGCACTGTCGTTCATTCTGCAACACTGTCCAGTCAGCATGCACACTAGCACGGAAGGCAAGTGCAAAAATAACAAAGTCTGGTTTGGAGGAACATGCAGAGTCATAGGCTTTAGGAGCTTCAATGTGAGAAGAGACATAACAACTGACAAGCACATAGGATACATAGTTGTCGCAACCGTCAGTGAGGCTACATGTTGCGGCAAGACAGTTGTTATTACTCATGTCCAAAGACTGCAGTACCTCTTACATTCGATGAATATCATTATCTTCATTCGGCTGTTCAAGCGCATAGATTCTTCTGCCCTCGTGCACGAACCACTCTGATAATCGCTAGATTCCTCTTTTGCTACGCAGGTTAGTATTCCGAATGTACTTTTCCAAGGACTAAGGGCGGAATGTGGGTATCCCACATTCCGCACGCAGGCCTTAGGGGACTGTGCGTGTACATCGTACACAACAAGCATCGAAACACAATTTGATGCACGCAGTCTTCATGAAGGCGCCCTTGGCCATCAAGAACGCGTAGGGTAGCTGCGTAGTGAGCTATGAGTTGCGAAGCAAGCTCACAGCTCGCCCATGCCACTTAACTCTCAGCATTTCGAAGCTAGAAGATTCAAGAGCTGAAGTTCTAGGGATGGACCAAAATGAAAGTATGCTAGGAAGCTTCCTTGCCTTGCTGTCGTTAACGTGGTTACACTCTCCACTCACCTGACACACCAGCATGCAAGCAGGTGCATGAAGCAACAAGTGTTGGGCTAGGGAGACGTGCAGAGTCCCATAACTTTTAATAGCTTTAGCACGCAGAGAGATGGCAACTGGCAAGCAGACATAATGAGTATCTGTTGTGTCACACAGCGGGTGGCACACGCGGCAGTGCCACTTTGTCCTTAAACTGGCCAAAAAACCATTGTTTCGACCACAACTCTGCGCACATTGTATTCAAATGTAGAACCGTCTGCCCACAAACATCATCACAGAGCAGGATAAGTTGCCTGTGGACCAACCGGGTGTGACAACACAATCGCACTTCCATGCGTGCAAAGCATCATAAGCTGACGAAGCTCTGCGATTGTGCGATCTCGTGGGTCCTGGTCATTACTGCTGCTAGTGGACATGGACGTCTATGCTGCTGTTGTGGTCGCGGCGTGACCCGTGTGGGACTAGAAGACGCCCACTGCGCGTGCGCTGCCTGAAGGCTACGTGTGAGGAAGAAGAGGGGACTGCAGGCCTCTTTCACTTTGCCATAGAAATGTGCCATGAGTGCCACTCAGTATGGGTCCAATTGTCAAAGTGGTCCAAATGAGTAATCGACAGCGTTTCTCTCGGAGATGGAACATTGGCAAAGTGTGATGTCGTCACCAAACATTGGTTGAAGGAAATTGCTGAAGTTAGCGGCCCCTCTCCTGTTGTTAGCAAGGAGTTGCTGATGTCAGTGGTGTCAATGCTGACATCAGTAGCTGACCCCCTTTTTTCTCCTTTGATGCCTCTAGAGGGTTCTGCATGAGATGAGGGAAGAGAGTGACCTCGTCACCCACTTTTTGCGGCAGCCGCGACTGTGGCTGCCTGCAGCTTCTTGCGCTACTGGTATTGCTGCAACTCTGCAGCAGCACAGCTGTGTAGCTAGGTAGTCATGCAGCAGCACAGCTGTAATGCCCATCTCAGCTCCATAGCGGCATCTGCGTTGTTGCTGCTGCTGCACTATGCAGCCACGCAGCTGCCCAGTTTGTGGCTGTGCAGTTGCTACTACTGCTGGTGTTGTGCTCCTACTGCTGCTGCTACTGATGTTGTTGGCTGCCACTGTCGGGCGCTTTTGCTGCTGCCTGTTACCGGTTCCGCTGCTCCCTGCTGCCATGTGCTACTTTTGCCACGGGCTGTTGCCACTTGGTGTTACTACCGTTGCTCGCTACAGCAGCTAGACGCTGCTATTGCTAGGCACTGTCGCTACTAGCGGCTGGTATCTTTCAAGGAAACTACCGCTACTGTGCTGCTCCTGCGCCACGCAATTGCTGATGTTGTAATAGTGGTGATAACAACTCACGCTGCCACTGCCAGCCCCACCGTCCACTAGTTTTGGTCGCATGAGCATGCCTCTGTTGTCGACATTACAACAGTGTCTCTGCTGCCGCCATCAGAGACAGTAGGTTTCAAGAACTCGGCAACAGTTGTGACTCTCACTATAGCTGCAGTTTCTTCTTCTGTGCTACCCAGTTCAGGGAGAAGAATCTTGATGCTCTGATACCATGAGAAAGTGCTAGGAAACTGCCTAGCCTTGTCAGCTAACGCACTAGCAAACAAGAAGGTGCAAGGAACAGTAAGGGTTGCACGTGTAAATTCTCATAAGCTTCAATAGTTCAACATGTAGAGAAATGACAACTCATAAGCACACACCAGGAATACCATTCACGGTACAAGGTAGATGACACACACGACAATGTGAGATTGTCCTAAAACCGGCCAAAACTGACTGATTTGGCCCAAACTTTGCGCTTAGGCATTCAAATGCAACACCATCTGAACCCAGCAATGTAGGATCTTGAGCCGGACACTATGATTGTTCACACGTATAGGTCCGGCATTGATCTATGGACACACCATGCAAACTATGCAAAGTGGGCCAAGGCAAGTCCACCAAACACATCATAGATTTTGCATAAAGAGGCTAGAAGGTCCTAGCAGGCACTGGGGACGTCGTGACGGCTGTCAAGCAGATGCTGATGGGTGGACCACCACTCGACGATACTCCGGCGCCAACTGGGTCCGCATCAGGAATTTGCACGAGCATGGACACATCCGAGTGGTGACAGTTAGCCATACAAACACGTGGGAACGACTCACATCACAACAGACCGAATGGTCACATAATGCGTATGTACAGACCGATCGGCTCACGTCGCATTACAGTCTCCCATGCGTCTTTATTTCTTCACCTTGGCTTTTGAGCTCTTCATTCTTATCACGGCGCCGTGTTTTCTCTGTAAGTCTCCAGAACATAAAGGCCACTCATGGGAGCAGGAAGAGTGAAATGTAACTGCCAGGAAGCTTCCTAGCACGCTTGCCACTGACTAGGCGTCAGCACTCAGTCAACTTGCGGCGTCAACACAGGTCGGACGCGAAACGGCAAGGGTTTGGCTAGGCGACACAAACAGTGTCAAATCTGCTTCCATAAAATGAACACATGCAGAGAGAGTTACAACAATGAGCAACAGCCAACTAAAAAGCTGTGAGGCCTGGTGCGTAGCCAGGGGCGCGTTTGGCAGTGCACCAGGCGCAACTCGCGCAAAACTACGCAAACTGCCACAACGGCCCAACTGAAGCTAAAACACTTGCCCGGTCATAACTTCTTGCACAGGCGTCAGAATGACGTGTCGTTTGAACCAAAACAACCAACAGGACGAGCCGGACACGTCCCTAACGTGTAAGGCAGGTCTCCTCATGACCCCGGAACATGTCTCCGGGTGCCTGGGTCTCAACCGACGAGCAAGGTACACAACTAAGCGCCGGGCAACACATCACGAGCACACACTGGTTCAAGGCTCTGGGTCTCCACGTCCCACTGGTACGATCCACCAGGTGCGCGAGTCTCGACGAGAGCCACCTCAGGCCTCCTCGTGACCCCTGGACATGTCTCCGGGTACCCACGTCTTGACCACCGAAAAAACTCTAGTGGCTACACACCCACAAACCTGGATGCCGGAACGTAGCGAGTGCATCACGTCGGCAATGTCGTAGGTGATGATACAGACTGAGGATCTCTAAAGGACTTGTGGTGCCACAATCGTTGTGTGGAGGGGTGTCGGCTCAATTCCCACACAACAACAGAGTGGCTAAGTCTAACCTCTCACGGGAAAGTCTGGCTAAGTCTTGTGTAGTTCATAACTGACGTAGGCCAAAGCAACGGTTTCTGGCCGGTTTAAGGCAAGCCCACCTTGCACACGTGCATCTTGACATGTGTACACAAGATCTTGTTGGTTTGTGTGGCTTCCACCCGTCACGACTGACGTCGATGCACTATCCATATAACCATGTTGACGGTATATGATAGAGAAGGGCGCGACGACACAACGAGCCTCCGGAGTGTCCCGAGACTTCTCCTGCACCTACTACAGCGCCGGTGAGACACGGTCCATGCGTTTCTGTAGCCCTGTTGTCTTCTCCGGAGTTAGGAGAGTTTTCTCGGTGGATTGAGACCCGCGCACCCGGTAGACTGTACCGGTGCGACGAGGAGACCCGGTAGTTGTACTAGCGCTTCCGATGTTCAGAAAGCTGTTTTGGATGTCTAGACGTTGATTTCGAGATTTTCTAGCACTGCTCGTATTTTCTCGGCGGTTGAGACCCAGGCACTCGGAGACTTGTTCCGGTGCCTTGAGGAGACCACCGTTATTATTATAGTGATGTACGCAGTGTGCTCTCCCCGCTGACTCGTTTGGGTTCAGCGGGGGTGACGAGGCCCGGTGCGGCTTGCTGCCGGCGTCCCTACTTAAGCCCACTAGGGGCTCATTTGTACTCTCCTTGTTCTTGTACATTTAACGTTCCAGACTTAGCCAAATTCGTGCCGTCTTGCATCGCACTCACACACAGAGCTCATGTTCGTTTTTGCATGGGCCTGCATGCCCTAAAATATTTCCAATTTGGCATCAGAGCGCAAGGGGGCGTGTGAGTAACAGAAGCAGCAGTAGTGGGTGGAACGCGAAGAGACCCCGCCACGTTGCGCCACGCCGGCAGCAGCGTGAGGGAGTGTGAAACGACTGCACGTGAACGCCATAGGGGCAGTGAGCCACGCAGAGCAGCATTAGCAACTGCGGCCAGCACTAGCATTCGCAACCGCTTTGTGGCGCATCAGCAGTAGCAACAGCGGCTACAGCAGCGCATCAATCGCTACAACAGCAGTTTTAGCAGTAGGACATAGTAGCAGCAACAGCAGCAGTCACTACATCAACGGCGGCAGCAGCAGAAGCGTGCAGCAACAAGCAGCAGCGGCGGCAGCAGCAAGCGGCAGCCGCGGCAGCAGCAAGCAACAACAACAACTACTGCGCAGTTTAGCAACGGCAGCAGCAGTAGTGGAAGCAGTAGCAAAAGCAGCGGCGGCAGCATGAAACAGGAGCAACAGCTGCTGCACAGTGTAGCAGCAACAGCAGCAGCGGCGGAAGCAGCAACAACAGCAACCGCAGCAACCGCACTCCCCGCTGCAGCTGCTGCTGCAGGAGGGCCTCGAAGTCCTCCTATGAGGGCCCCCGCCCCCTTGGAGGGGCCCCCTCGAACCCCATCAAGGGACCTCTCTGAGGGGGCCCGTCGGCCCCTTTCGCCCCCCTCTCCTCTTTTCGAGGGGGCCCTCAGAGGGCCCCGTCGAGCCCCTCTGAGGGGCCCCTCGGAGGGGCCCGTCGGCCACGTCGGAGGGGCCGACGGCAAAGAGGGGCCGACCCCCCCACCCCTCCGTTTGCCACTCGCTCACTCGCTCGCTCACCGAGCGAGCGAGCGAGCAGTGAACGGGAGGGAGGGCTGGACAAGCCGGACAACCCCCCCCCCTTTCCCCCTATTTTCTTTGCAGCCCTTGCTTTGGGGCAATCAAGAAAAGGGGGAACAAGTGAAAAACATACAAAAAGGGGTATGCCTGAAAACGAGTGGAAAAGAGAAAAAAAAAAGAGCGAGGGCTTAAGGCGACCAGAGGGGAGAACAAAACAAAAGGTGGAGGGTGAGGGAAAAAGAAAAAAGGGGGGGGCTAAGGGCAAGAGAATAATGATGAAAACAATCGTACAACTACTACCGCCGGAGCCGTAGCAGCTTTCGTGGCAGCAACATCAGTGGCGGGGGGAGTTGCACCGACTACATAGTGAGGGGCAGTTGCAGCTATGTTTACACTTCGTTCTTCCCAGCTGACAGCACATTGTTGTCGTCGGCGATTTCCATTTCGAGGCGCATCGTGGACCGGCGTCTCATGGGGGCCGGTGGATTGGTGTGCGCAGTTCACTCCCGAGGATCGACAGCAGATTCGAGTTTGTCCATCTCTGAGGGCTGGGTTGTCTACCGCTTGGAGCAGCAGCCACACCTACACCCGCCACCTCTTCTGCTCTTGGAGCAGTCTACGCTCTATTAGTGGCAGCAGCATTAGTAGCCGCAGCTGGTCAGACTCCATTCTCCGGGCTTGCTGTAGTAGTGCAGCACGTCCTGTCTGGTCAGGTTTGCTGACTTTGACACCGTGACCTCCAGGAGTGACAGTGCCTCCTAGTCTTATCCTCTCCCGCGGCTTAGCGTTAACCACCGGGAGTAGGTGCCCTCGGCACCTATCTATCGTCTAGCGCACGAGATGAGTGCGTAGACATTTGAGCAGGCGCCCTGAGTGTTCGCCTGTTATTACTTTGGTGATAGACGTCATGGTTGGCGTCGCTGCTGGACGCGCCCTCGCGGCTGGCATCCACCTTGGCTTCAGCCTCGTCCGAGACTACGTCCTCCACAGCATACGGATCGCGGCGTTGGTAGATCCCCTAGCTGGACCTCTGGCGAGCGTATTCGTCGAGATCCACGGCCTGCAGCAGACGGTGCAGCGGCTTTGTGACCTTGTCGTCACTAAGTGTGCTTCTGCTACTCCTTTGTCGACGGCCGCTTTGACCACATCTCCTTCATCCTCTCATTCTTCCTCATTCGATGGTGTCCCTTCAGCTTCACCTGTCGGTCTGTCTCAGGCTGCCACCATCCTCTCGATACTCCACTCTCCTGCGACCACGATGCCACCTCGCGATGACAGGTCTTCATGCAGTCGTTCCAGTCGTGTGTCCCCACAGCGTTGGCGTCAGCGCTCCGCACGCCGTACTCGCGCCGGTTTTGATACACCCTCGACCTCCTCGCCTTCTGTTGCGGTACCTGTTGAGGGGCAGTGTGGTCACCGCGTATTGCCTGTTGTGACCGTAGTGACAGGATCCGCACTCGCGCCAGGTCGTGGTGCCCGAGCGTCCGCTCAGGCAAACTCATATGATACGATGACATCACATGGCGTGGAGACTGATCCTGACATGGTGTTCATGGTAGAGACTTGTCTGTCATTGTCCAGGCTGGGTCCAGATATTCCACAACAGCAGGTGACATCAGGAGGAGCGCAGGCACGGCGTCCCTGGACGGTGCCACCTGCAGCTCCAACCGGTGGAGGCCTAGGGGTGGCACAGGAGTCCCATACGGATCGGGATGCATCTACCGGAATTTTGGGGGAGAGTGTGCAGCAGACTCACACCAGTCCGGCGGATGTTAGAGTACTTGGGACATGCATGTCATTGAGGTCGACATCTAAGTTGGGGCAGCAGCCGGACATTCTGCAGCAGCAGGTTGCATCAAGAGGAGTGCAGGTCCCGCGTGCCTTGGCGGTGCCACTCCCGACTCCGATCGGTAGCGACCAAGCGGTCGCACAGGAGTATCGTGTAGATCGGGATGTCCCATACGGATTTCCGAGGGTGTTGGCGCACGAGACTCACACTAGCCCGACAGCGGTCGCAGTGCATGAGCAGAGTCGGCCGGCTGGTCTTTTAGAGGTTGAGGCATTCTTGAGAGCAACATTTCTGAGAGATGTCGCTGGGACATATGCCGCAGTAGACATAGCAGGCTCCACCGTCTCATGTGCGCTACATGAGGATCAGCTTCAGCGTGAACAGTGGTACGTGTTCCTACACTCATCAGGTTGCCATACACACAATGGAGCACTGACATATATGACAGAGTCAGATGGTGGTCCTCACTCTATCATCGAGCAGGTGGGAGCGACCAGCCTTCCCGCAAGACAATGCGTGAGCGCGAGCTGCGCTTGCTGGTCGCTTTGACGGGCATTGTCGAGCCGGAGTCCTGCACACCTGTGTCCAGAACGGCGGCAGTTGAGGACACTGATGCAGATCCGTACACGTGGATGGAGTCACCTCGTCACCAGGAGCTGAGTTCTGCCCCCTCGTTTTCACCTGTTGGTGACCCTGCTCATCACATCGACGGTGAAAGTGGCAGTGCCTGCATGGACGACGTTTCCACATGCACCACGGACCTTGACAACTCCTCCTTCTCTCTCGGCATGCGATCGCTCACTCCTCGTATGGCAGACACGAGCTGTGGTGTGGATGCGACACCTGCAGCTGCATCCGATGTTGCAGCATCTCAGTACATTTTGAGTTTGGTTGACCACGAGGAGGATACAACGTCACCGGCTCCATCGTCTTCAGCAGCAGAGATGCAGATAGAGTTGTACTGGCGAGTTCTACAGTCTGCATGTGTAGCATCAAGTGAGGCAGAGTTCATGCTACGCGAGGCAGACGTGGGCCACCCCTACATGTCTGAGGCAGATTATGCCGACCTGCAGGAGCGTGTAGTGATGCTACAGTGGGAGATGATGGCAGCACATGAGCGATTCTCAGGGGAGGGAAACATCACTACTATTGGCACGAGTCTTCCGCCACCAACATCTGGCACACCCATACTCGGGGAGGAATCTGTAATAGCTCTGAGTATGACATTCGACAGAGACACTACCATATGAGAGCTGAGCGTGCCTTTAGTTTCCTCCGTCATCGCTCCTCCTTGTGCGGCTGCCATCACGCACCTTCGTCCTCCCGACTCAGCTGCTCCATCGTCACCTTCGTCCATGAGTGGTGATCCGGTTCGTCGCTCCAGCCCTCTTCTTCTGGCCGTACACTCCTGTGCCTCAGGGTGCTCTATCTCGCCTCGGAGGCCAGCTCCGCCACTTCATCCACGCTTGCGTGCTGCTTGCCCATTCCCATTCCTCCGGCGTACACAGATGCATCGCGGTAGACTGGACAGAGGAGAGTGTCAGTTGGGACCCTAGGCAGTCACGCGAGGACTGGTACACTCCAGGTGATGCAGATTGACGTGAGGAGTCGCAGCCAGACACCACTTTGTCTTTGAGCATGGGAGCCAACTCGCACGTGACAGGGGGAGCTATCACTGCATGATGGACACACCACATGACTCATCGCAGCATCTCCATCGAGGACATCGCTGCCAGGTTCATCTACCCAGGGGGAGTGTTGTGTGGACCTCGACTTCACGCGACGTCGTGGGAGATGCATGGCGAGGCCCATCCGCTGCTGTGAGCATCTACAGCATGGCGAGATCCGGCATGTCGCTCATGCTACATGCTTGCACAGCTGCATGTGGATGGTAGCACACTGTTGGTCGAGACCCGGACACTCGGTAGGTTGTACCATTGTCACAAGGAGGCCATGTGATCGTGTGTCTTGGTGTGTGGCTACACTGCGTGTGGCATGTGCATGCGAGCTGGGTCACTCTTAGTGGTCGAGACCCGGACACGTGGTGAGTTGCACCCGTGTTACGAGGAGATCCTCCCATGATCATGTGTTTGGATGATGATGCTATTGTGTTGGATTGCTCGTAGCGGTCGAGACCCAGGCACTGGTACCGCCAATGTCACGAGGAGACCATCTTGTCGTCTGACATGTGTATGATGTGCATTATACTGGTTTGTGCGTGTGTGCATCACTCCTCATGGTCGAGACCCAGACGCTTGGTGAGATGTGCCAATGTCGAGGGAGACCTTCGATGGGTAGCGGATCAGTGTGTGTGGTTTACTAGTGCACATTGTGGTTTGGTACACATTGTTGTTCCGTGCCTTCGTTCATTTGTTCTGGCATGGACGGCTATGTCAGCTAGGGAGAGTGTTGGTTTGTGTGGCTTCCACCCGTCACAACTGACGTCGATGCATTATCCATGTACCCACGTTGACGGTAGCCCTGTTGGCTTCTCTGGAGTTAGGAGAGTTTTCTCGGTGGGTTGAGGCCCGCGCACCCGGTGGATTGTACCGTTGCGACGAGGAGACCCGGCAGTTGTACTAGCGCTTCCGATGTTCGGAAAGCGGTTTTGGATGTCTGGACGTTGATTTCGAGATTTTCTAGCACTGCTCGTATTTTCTCGGCGGTCGAGACCCAGACACTCGGAGAGCTGTTCGGGTGCCTCGAGGAGACCAATGTTATTGTTCTAGTGGTGTACATAGTGTGCTCTCCCCGCTGACTCGTTTCGGTTCAGCGGGGGTGACGGGACCCGATGCGACTTGCTGTCGGCGCCCCTATTCAAGCCCGCTAGGGGCTCATTTGTACTCTCTCCTTGTTCTTTTATATTCAACGTTCCAGACTTACCCAAATTCTTGTCGTCTTGCATCGCATTCACGCACAGAGCTCATGTTCGTTTCTGCATGGGCCTGCATGCCCTGAAATGCTTCCAATTGAGTCAATTGTCATGTGTCTTGCTCGTGTCTAACTCCGGTGACATCCCCCAAGACTTTTTTCAATCTTCGTCTGTCTCGCTTGAATATGAATGTACGACTAGGACACTCTTTCTATGTCAGCTACGACTATGCTAGGAAGTCTCCACGCCCTTTCGCAATCCTTGGTCAAGCACAAAGTGAGACCAATGACTGCTGTCTTCATCAAGCAAAATGACACCATGTGCCACAGCTCACACCCGTCTCGCTGGATTCGGGGAGCAGCAAGGCAGCAGTTTTCCTGGAAGAAAGCGCAGGGTTCCACCCTCATTCAACACATTGCAAATTAAAAGAGCTAGACAGTTACTACCGGTATAAGATCATTACATTCCGTACATTGCATACATACATGCATGTAGGTGACCTACATGCGCAATCACACATACGTATCCACATGCTTAGAAATAGCTGACCACTGTTGTCCACTTGGTTTCTGCACGCCATGCATCTGCAGAGCACCCTGACTGACAAATCCCTGCCAAGAGTCGGCTTGCAGTTTGTTGGGAGAGAGATATGAAGCGGACGCAGTGCCCTTGCAAATTCGAAGTGTGGACCAGGGCGATGACCCATGTTGCAGCTCCACTTGCTTCCCACATGGGGAGGTACCAGACGGCATCGCAAGAGCTGTGAGTCGTCGCAGTAGCTGTCTGCGCCAACGAGCTATTGAGCAAATGTGCGGTGGCGTGCGACGTTCGCAATGAGCTGCTGCAGACAACATTTGCGAAGACATCCGATGGATGGCAGCCAAGTGCGCAACACCACCCATGCTGGCCCAAAGGTCCACTAGCCCCGCAGGGCTACCGGTTTGCGACAGCTGTGAAATGTCTCACACCTCACACCTCCCGCCAGCAATGCAATATGTGTACAGCACTTGCGCATACAGCCAGCATCGAAGCTCTATCAGACAGGCATGTGAGTGTGTCGGCTCCACACACATGTACAGTCACATGCAATAGTGCATTCCCCCTCAACGTCTGCCAATGCAGGGTTCATCCCCACCTGGGTTGAACATCAGCCTTCCTCGTCCCTTCTCCTCCTCTCTCTTCACTTTTTTATCACTTCGTCTCTTCTCTCCTTCCTCATCCCCTCCCTCGCCCACTTTTGTCCTTTCTTGAACTTCAATCACGGCGCACAGGCTTGCTACAGAGGGCGCAGGTCGACGATGTCGTACTTGAGCTTGGGGTTGAAAAACACGTGCGAAGTGTGCTGGTAGATGGGGCTGCCGTCCGGCGGCGACTCATGCGTGTGGAAGCCACGCCGGTCGCAGCGCTGGATGACCTTCATGCCACCTGGGTCTGTCAGCCGGAATATGCCAAAGCGCCTGCCGTGCAGTGCAGTGCGGTGCGGTGCGGTGCGGTGCGGTGCGGTGCGGTGCGGTGCAGTGCGGTGCGGTGCGGTGCAGTGCAGTGCAGTGCAGTGCAGTTCAGTGCAGTGCAGTGCAGTGCAGTGCAGAGGATAAAGAAAGAGGAAGGGCAATAGCAGAAACAGAAACAGAAACAGAAAAAGAAACAGAAACAGAATGAAAAACAAAAACGGAAACAGANGTGCGGTGCGGTGTGGTGCGGTGCGGTGCGGTGCGGTGCGGTGCGGTGCGGTGCGGTGCGGTGCGGTGCGGTGCGGTGCGGTGCGGTGCGGTGCAGTGCGGTGCGGTGCGGTGCAGTGCAGTGCAGTGCAGTGCAGTTCAGTGCAGTGCAGTGCAGTGCAGTGCAGAGGATAAAGAAAGAGGAAGGGCAATAGCAGAAACAGAAACAGAAACAGAAAAAGAAACAGAAACAGAATGAAAAACAAAAACGGAAACAGAAATAGAAAAGAAAAACAGAAGCTGAAGCAACAACCCACAAACAAACAAACAAACAAACAAACAAAAAAACACAGAAACAGAAAAAGGAACAGGAACAGAGGCAGAAGCAGAAGCTGAAACGGAAAGAGAAAGAGAAACAGAAACAGAAGCAGAGACAGAGATAGAAACAGAGACAAACAGGGACAGAACAGAAACACAAATAGAAACAGAAACAGAGATTGAAATAGAGAAACAGTGAAAACAAAACAGAAACAGGGACAGGAACTGAAACTGGTGGTCCCTGTCATCACAAGGCATGTTGGGAAGCAGTTTCCTCAGTTTCTGCGCATCTGCATGTAGGCGCTGGCGAGCCAGATTCATACAGACATGCATGCCCGGACATGCATGCATGCGCTTGCAACAGCGAGGGGAGAGCCCCGCCATCCTCCCACACGTGGACAGCAGGAGCTTCTTCTGTGCCTGCAGTATTCAATACTGCTTGCGTTCCTACACTTGGTCATACCGGTGCACTCACTCAAAACGTGCACCTGCATGCAGGAAACAGTGAGACAGTGAGACAGCTCATCCAAACAGCAGACCAGAACTGACACGTGGGATTGGAGTGACGCAGATGGAACAGATGCACGATGACGCCCAACAGAAGGCACATGAGGGAAAAAGGGGTTGATAAGAAGCATGGCTGCATGGTGGCATACTTGTTAGTGTCGGTTGGCGCCATGACAATGGCGATGGCCTCTTGCAACATAACCTGCAGTGATGTCGAACGTCAAGCAATGGTGCATAGGTGTGGAGGGTCATGGCATGTCGTCGTGCTGCTGCACAGCCCAGACTGGAAACAAGAACGTGTTCGTGAGTGGCGGAAAGATTTGCTCAGGCACGCCCACGTCCATATCGATGAAAGCGAGACCGGGTGTGAGTAGAGAAAGAGGGATAGGAAAAGAAAGGGAGGATGGAGGGAAAAAGGG
>SZWC01021858.1:16028-33471 GCA_023375785.1 Penium margaritaceum | reverse complement strand
CCCCCCCCCCTCCCCACCCCCCTTCCCCTCCTGCCCTCAATGCTACTGAACCCTGCATAGCTCATACTAACCTTGTTCCTGGACCCTCGACGAAATTTCTATCTGCAAAAGCGTTTGCTCTTCCAAACGACAGGCCGCGCCGCAGTGCTCTTCGACCTTGTAAGCCCTTGAGGCAGGCTGATTTTGGTCCTGTGTTTCACTTTGGACTCTAACCGCACGCTGTTTCGTGCAGCTGGAACTCGTCCAAGCACGTTCGTGGGAATGGATTCTCGCGGGGCCCATGCAAGTCGCCCTGCAGCTCATGCTCGCCTCGCACTCCGAATTTCACTGCTGTTTCTGTCGCTGTTCGTACCGCTCCGCGCTGTTACTGCCGATGACTGCATCGATGCAACAAGTGGCTGCCCCACCTGCGATGTCGGAAAACTGATAGTTGGTATGGACTTCAGCCCCAATCCGGCCACGGAGAGTACAGAGTCATGCCGAACAGGGTGTTGGCTGAACGGCAAAACAATGTTCAGTTATCTTGCTCCTTCAGGAGATTCTGGGTTATGTTTTTGCTTTGCAAAAGCCTCCTCGTGCGTCCTCGCTTTCGCGAATGGCTTTGTGAGCGGACTCACCACTCCACCCAGCCCTCCACCCGATTCCCCTCCACCTGATTTCCCTCCACCCAGTCCTCCACCACCGAGTCCTCCACCCAGTCCTCCACCCAGTCCTCCACCCAGTCCTCCACCCAGTCCTCCACCCAGTCCTCCACCCCGTCCTCCACCTAGCCCTTCACCCGACTCTCCTCCACCCAGTCCACCATCCAGTCGAAACAGCCCAGCACCTAGGTCTTTGCCACCGCCAAAGCCGACGTCTCCCCCACTCAGCCTCATTGATGTGTGCAAGAACTCAGTTGAGAAGATTCCAGCGGCTAGGTGCTCAGTTCCATGGAGTCAGTGGGGGCGAGTCAAGGCTTGCAATGGGCGCTACCTCTGCATTTGTCCGATGCACCAGTTTGGGAAGGCAGTGCGGTCGAGCACGGGAAAGCTCCTGAGCTGCAGCAGCATTCGTGGTAACGCCCGCTTCTGAGGTCCTCTGCAGCAGGGAGACAGAGGTTGCGTTGTCTCTGTTCAGTCTCGAGAGGCAAAATCTTGTTTTCATTTCACCATGTGGTTGGGTAGTGGGTTGTACTTGCAGAACTTCATGGTTGACCTGTTATCACAATCAGTAGGCTTTCTGCGCAGCTGACGTTCTCTGCTACTCATAAATCAAAAGTGATATCCTGGAAATGGTATTTCTCAGCATTATGAAGGAGGGAGGGTGATTTCGATGAGATGTTGCGAAAGGCGTTGTAGGCTTAATGTACAGGCCCGCTGCATGCCACTGTTTATGACGTATGAGTGATCAGTGCGCACACGAAGTAGCTTAAGGCAAGAAGATGAACACAGCTTTCTTCAGCCTAAGAACTCGAAGCATCAGCTTTTTACTGGGTGAGCAAAACTGGCTAAGTGTGCAACCCGAACACAAACGAAAGTTCTTCTTGGAAACTCTGTGAAATCATTCAGGTGTTGAATAACCTGGGGAGCATTCAAGCGCCATATGAAGCTATGGCACCAACCTTGTGAAGGCTGATGAGAGGATGAAGGGAAATGAAATGGGAACCTAATGTAAGCTGTTCAAGAGCAAGATACTAAGGAGCTGAGCAGTGCACCTTGGTTCAACATTTCCCCAGGCTGACGTCTTAGGCTCAAAAGCAAGTTTTCTTGCAGGTTTTCCATGCCAGTGTTTGGGAAAACTCATTTTTACTCTTAAGATTACTAGTCATGCAGGAAGATGCATGTCGCCAAACTTGTTGATCCTGCACGACACATGCAAAAAACAAAGCAACTGTTCATTCGCGCTTTATGGAACGGAATCTTACATAAAGGCCCCACCTTTTCATCACTTTGCACACACCTTAGTTTCCCACTCTAGCCATATTGTACGCCACTCCTGTGCACCCCTGCCCTTGATTCAGTCAGCCTCTTCTAGACGGAGCTCCCCCCATTTCCCAAGAGCAGGACACCACTGAGATTAAGAGCAGGGCAGATGTTCAGCGGGAGTTTCTTTGTGTGGGGGATCTCTGTCATTTTTGTGTCTCCTTTAGATGTTTGGTGGGCCACTGTAGCAGCTACTGAGGTGGTGTTGTGATTCATCTAGAGCATTTGGGTGCTTTGGTTTTGCAAAGCCACTCGAAATTGCTCAGTGAGGTGACCATGCCAGGGCATTGATGTCATCCTCAGACATTTGCTCACCACAACCTGCTCCACGGTTCTTTTCTAATGACATCTAGTGACCATGTCTTTGTGAAAGTGGAGTGATGCTTCCTAAGGGTCCTCAGAAACCACGGCTACAGTTCAAGAGGTTGATTGGTATTAGATGCTTGAAGGGTAAGAAAATTCTCAATTGAATATTGAAGTTATCCAATCATCCCGAATCCTTGAAGTGTCTTCTGGTTTGGAGGGCCGGCACTGGAGGGCTTCACGGCAATTGACACAGCTCAAACAACTCCAAGAGCCAATCCGGTGACGGAACCCTCAGACTCAGCGAACCCTTTGCCTTCGATATTGCTAGTCTGGGCGCCACCTAGCGCGATTTGAGTCACCACACAATAAACTCGCATTAATGAAGAGTTGTACTAGAAGCTGTCTCGACTTGTGAGCCTTTAAAACCATCTACTCCAGAAATTCACAAGTTTGGAGGTGTACTTCACCATTGCTAGGGTCAACAACGCTGAGCCTAGCAAATTGATCTCACAGCCTCATTGTTGATTGGCACGGTAGACTAATTGTTGCTAGATAGACATTTCGTGTGCCATACTCACTTTGGAATGATGAAAGTAAAGTCTAACACGAGGTACAAGCTCCAACGCTTGCGCGAGCAGTCCAACATGACAGAGTTCACAGGGTGTTTCTGTGAAATCATCACGTCCAATGATCTCGGCCGCAACAAACTCTGATTCTACTGTCAAAATAGCCTTTGTGTGACATTTGGCGAGCCCTTGTGATGTTTGGCATCTAGAACGGCATTCCATAAATGATCGCAATGACCAGTTGCATCACAACACCGAGTACAATACCTAAATGCAAGAATCAACCATCTATGTCATGGCGGAGGGAAGCCATAGTCGCTATAAAACCTTGTCTCTGGTGGAGATTGACAGTGTCGACAAACGCGATCAACAACAGTACTGAACTTGTGGTAAGTCAGGACACATCTCTTGCAGCTGTCAAAAGCGTCCATAGTAGGCCAAAAAGGGAGGATGTTGAAGAGAAAAAGGGAGGATTTGGAAAACGGCAAAGGGCACGAGTAGATGATGAGAATCTGGTAAAATTTGAAGACTCTACCCTGACTAATAATTCATCTTAACAGCACTTAATGTTGCACACAAGGGTTTGCGAGTTCACAAAATTTGACGAGGGATATGAAGACAACCATCAGGTGGTACTGCTAATNGGTGGAGATTGACAGTGTCGACAAACGCGATCAACAACAGTACTGAACTTGTGGTAAGTCAGGACACATCTCTTGCAGCTGTCAAAAGCGTCCATAGTAGGCCAAAAAGGGAGGATGTTGAAGAGAAAAAGGGAGGATTTGGAAAACGGCAAAGGGCACGAGTAGATGATGAGAATCTGGTAAAACTTGAAGACTCTACCCTGACTAATAATTCATCTTAACAGCACTTAATGTTGCACACAAGGGTTTGCGAGTTCACAAAATTTGACGAGGGATATGAAGACAACCATCAGGTGGTACTGCTAATACCAAGGGGTTCTGGAAGTCGCAGCATTGTACTAGCATAAATGGATGGAGGAGAATCTCTCAACTTTGTACGCAACAATGTAGTTTGGAGGCTGGGTTTGTAGACAAAACCATGGGATTTTGAAAGAACTGTTAAGCAATGACTAAAAATCTTCTGAGTTTGAGAACTACTCCAACTATAAATTGGAGCTTTGCATGTCGCAGTATTGTGTGCAAGTTGTCCAATGAGTAATCACAAAATCAATGAAACACCGGGGTGTGCATGAAATATTTCCGATATCATCATGTTGGATAAGCAGCACAGTCTAAGTGAAGAAGGCAAAAAACTAGACATGCCTCCAATTGAGTGACCCACGACATTATGGTAGTTACGAGAAATAGCAGAGGGGGTAGCAGCAGAGGAACATGAAGCAGCCGCAAAGCACTGAACACAACCAATATCAATAGACATTGTCATGTTGTACCTATGACGAGCAGCAAGTGTATCTCGTCCACGTGGAACAAGGGGAAGCAAAGAATGTAGTAGCAGAAGACATGAAAAAATCAGCCTCGTAGATAAAAACATGCAGATTTTCCAGAGTATTCACATCACTCATTCAAATTTTCCAAGGATTTTTCCGGATGAACTGTCTCACAAGTTGCCTCCGCAACAAAGCGTATACCATCACACAGACCTGAAGCCAGGCAGTAGACTGATGGTCAAGAAGACCCAATGGATAAGTGGCCAGCAGCTGACAAAGATGATAGGACAACTGGATTAGATGCTCAGTTAGGGGTTCATCAGGCCATCCACGTCACAACACGCCCTAGCCTTACTTTTCATCAAAACAAAAACTGGTAAGATATGCTCGTAGGTGGACTATAGGTTACTGAAGGAAATCACCATCATGAACCACTAACCCCTTCTGCGAGTAGAATGTTTTTTTTCACCTTCACAGGGCACAAATTTTCACTCAAATTGACCTATGCAACGACTATCATAGCTGAAAATGAAATAAAAAATTGGCCTTTTGTACTGGATAAAGCACTTTTGTTTCACATTCATGTTTTTTGGACTCATTCATTTATCTTTGAAATCACGGCAGCCATGAACAATACCTTTCTTCCGTACCTTGATGACTGTGCCATCGCATATCTTGATGACATCCTTGTGTACAGCCGCATCCCATAGGAGTACATTGGGCATCTCTAAAATGTTGAGCAGATTTGAGAAAGAGAGAAATTCCGTGGGAAACTCTTGACGTTGGACTTTGTTCCTTGTTCGATCGAGTTTTTGGGCCACATCATCGTTGAAGGATGGATCACCATAGACCCAAAGAAAGTGGAGGCGGTCCCTAACTGGCTAGCATCGACCAATGCTTGGAACTTGCATGTGTACTTGTGATTATGTCATTACTAAGATCAATTTGTAACTAACTGCGCACGAGGGTCAGCACCTCTCTCTGATCTCACTCACAAAACTATCGAGTGGATCTGAGAAGATATAAAACAAGATGTATTCAACTCTCTGACAAAATCTCTGCTCTTGACACTAGCCTTACGATTGTTGGATCCAACAAGAAACTAAATCATGGCCACCGACAGATTTGATCAAGAAATTGGAGCCATTCCCCTCCAAGACAACGCTGGTGTAGAACAACTGGTTGCATATACTTCAAGGAACATATGCGGGCTGGAGTTGAACTACACGGTGCAAAAAAAGGAAACACTGGACTTTGTGTACGCGTTCAAAATGTGGTGGTACTGTTTATATAGTCAATGATGTGCTGTCTGCACCTACTACCACATACTCAAAGACTTAGCCAAACCTAAACCATCAACAAGATCGATGGATGAAGTTTCTTGAGTCCAACTTTGACTACAACGTCGATTATTCACCTCGAAAAAAGACCAGCCGGCACTCTCGTTCAGTGACGAGAATGAATGGCTCAGATCAACACATGGATATTTGAATGAGACCCGTACCTTGTCTGCAAAGGATTCTAAGGAGTTCAACAGGTACTACACGACTGTGGTCTGTTTTGACAAAACTTGTTGGCAACATTGATTTACTTATCAGGTCGATGTCCCTCCAAGCAATGGACTATGGCAGATGATTTCAAAGGAGTGCCATGACACTGGTTCAGGTGGAAATTTTGGTGAGCACAAAACTCTAAAAAAAATCACAAAGTACTATTATTGTGACAAGATTCAAACCGATTTCCTGAAATACTACAGGACCTTTGACATGTTCCAACTCTATGAGTTGAGACAGACCAAACCTTGTGGTCTACCTCAAATGGTAACGATATGCAAAGAACCATGGTTCAACATCTCCATGGAATTTGTGATGGGTTTGTCTGTTGCACCGGATGGTTTTGATTCAATAGTCGTAGTATTCAAACGGTTCTCAAAGATGTTATACTTCATCACAAAAACAGCAACAATCACCGTTCAGGGACCAATGTGGCTGTTTCTAAACAGCACTGATCAACGACACTGTTTTCTCTTCATCACCAATAGATTGGGATGGATGAATTTCCAGTGGGTTCTGGTGGTATATGACTGTCAATTAACTGTGTGGTGGCAGTTCCACCGTGTCTGCCCGTCTTTTGTGGTTCACTGCTTCCTTTCGGGCAAATCTAGAACTGATCCTGACCTTTTTGGTCGCTTCACGCTATGTGAGGAGGAATTCAGAAACAGTCAATTTTGCGAAGGGAATAACATGGATGGATATGAATTTTTTTAGGGCGATTTATGAGCTCTCAAACGTACCAAACCGTGTGAGATTTAGCCAAGCATAACCTAACTTATCCTTGTCAAAGCACAGGCTTCACCCACCACAGAAACGTCTAACACCTCCATGGTGCGCACACGCCGTGGCGCCTTCCTTCGCGAGTGGAGCCCTTCTGGAGGCTTAGATCCCTTTGCACGTGACAGAGGGGTCCCCTGCACTATTTTGGTTCATCTAGTTCACTTTCCTGTTGAGTTTGATGATGGGGTTTGATAGGTTTCAAACCTATCTGCAGACGTGCAGTCAGAGTTTGACCGTTCCTGAGTAACAACTGTACTCCTGAGTCGCGAACTTCGAGCCAGTACAAGCTTTAGTACAAGTTGTTATTGTCTCCCAATAACAACTTGTACTAAAACCTTCTGCTGGATTATCTACCGGAGCGACTCGACACTCCTCTGAAGATGATTTTCCAGATGTACTTTTGTTATTCACTCTCACAAGTTTTCTACTGGAAGTCAAATCGTGGCTAGCTCCCCAAGCCACCGCGCACAACCCCAATCTGAATGCACATATCTCCCTCGTAGACTGTCTGATTCTGGTCATTCAACTTTCACTGTTTTGACGAGTTGTCACATTTCAGGGGGAATAATCTATTTTGGGTTTGGAGCATTCCTTGAGCTTCTAGGTCCAACTGCAAGGATTTTCTTCTCTCTTGCACCTCATCAATGCCTCCCGGCGCCGCACTTGGGCATGCGGAGGGGCACTTTTCAACATTCTCCCCCTAGCACCTTCCATGCCCACTCCACTTGCTTGCTTTCACTCATCTTCCACTGCACCCTCCAGCCCTTCATAGCTGGTCATTCCATGCCTGGCCATGATCATCATGTGCCGTTCTGCGGGTTGTGCTTTGGTTAAGTAGCCGCAAGCATGTTGTGCATACTGTAGTGCTGCAACAACATTTGTGCAGTTTCCACCATGTTCGGTGCATAGTGATAACGCACATCGATGTGCTTCATCCTCCTATGCTGTGAAGGATTACTGGTGAGCAAGATGGAGCCAGTCTTGTCCTCTTGCACCACCATAGGCTCTTGCTGTAACATGCCGAGCTCCCCCAGAAACCTGCAGAGCCACACCGCCTCCTTGAAATCCTTGGCCAGCATGATGTACTCTGCTCCTGCTGTGGAGGTGGTATTGCATTCCTGCTTCTTGCTGCACCTTGAGACCGCTAATCGAGGAAGAACACATAGCCAGATGTGCAATTTCACTTGTCCACATCACCAGCATTTTCTGAATCAGCATAGCAGACCAGACGTAAGGGGTCCGACTGCCCCTTGCCGTCAAACCTCATGCCGCATCGTGTGCAGGTACCGGAGGATGCGCTTGACCACCTGTCAGTGTACTTGCCCTGCCTCTGCCACATACTTGGTCACTTGGCCCATCATGCATGCCAGGTCCGGTCGAGTCACCACCATGGCATACATGACATTGCCCACCGCCAATTGCAAGGAAACCGCTGCCATGTCCTTTCGGCCTTCTATCTTTTGTGGCACCATTATTGCACTCAGTTCATGGGTCGTGAGACAGGACTCCCGACTGGTTTCAAGTCCTCCATGTTGTACCGTTTGAGTACCTCGGCCACATATTTGGCCTCCCCCAGCTCAACCGTGCGCGCCCTCCGGTTTTGCATGATACTCACTCCAAGGTAGAGCTCCAGCTCCCTCATGTCCGACATCTAGAACCTGATGCTCAGCTTCTCTTTTAGCTGTTTTAGGCTCGGTAGGTTGGAGGAGCTCAAGATCAAATCATCCACATAGAGTACAACAATCTGATGGAGCTTCTTGTTGTACCGCGCGAACACACTAAGATCCGCCTCAGAGCGCTTGAAGCAAAGTTCTGCCATGAAGCTGTCCATTTGTTGATACCAGCATCTCGGTGATTGTTTTAGCCCATTCAAGGACTTTTGCAGCTTGCACACCTTGCCCTTGGGCGCCTCCACCCCCTCAAACACCTTCATGTAGATTTCTTGTTGATGATGCTGTTCTAGAAGACCGTCTTTACGTCATCTGGTGGATCTCCATATCTTTCGCAATTGCCATCGCAAGGATTATCCGGATGCTTATGAACTTGGCAAAGGGGAGAAAACATCTCATTATAGTGCTTACCTTTACGCTCTGCGTACACCTTCACTACAAGCCATACCTTGTACTTGTCCACCACACCTTCTTTTGTGAACTTGGTCTTGAAGACCCACTTTGAGCCAATGACCTTGGCATCTTTCGGCTAGTAGACTAGCTCTCATGTATCGTTTTCGGCAATGGATGCCAACTCTGACTTGATTACGGTGTCCCACTCCCCCTTGGGCGGACAAACGCTTCTTGTATGGTCTTTAGCTCCATGGATGCAGCCACCATGCACGGCATCATACTTATCCATGGGATGGTGCTTGCATCGAAGTGCTTCCTTGCTCTCCGCTGCCTGACATTATGGCGCAGAAGTTTTGGAGGCGCCGTGTTGATCCGCTCCGGTGAAACATCAACCAGATTGCTCCCCAAGGATCTCTCCCACTGCGGCAAAACATTGACCAGATGGGTGTTGCATCTGAAGGATTTTCCTCGGAGGCCCGATGCTAAGTATGCCGGAAGTTTGCGCTTTGGCACCCGTAGTGCCTCTGATGAATCTTCCTGATAGATTTCCAACCTAGCTTCATAGTCATCGAAGTCCTCCATATTGGCTGCTACACCTACCGTACTTCTGTTCTCCGTTTAGCATCCTTGACCTCCACAACCGCCAGCTCCTTCTCAAAGTCAAGGAGCTGGAACCCCTCCCCCTCTTTTGGAGAATTCACGATGCTCATGTTCTTGTTGCTGCTACTAAAGCTCTGCTTCTATTTGAACTCAACGTCATGACTGCGGATGATTTCTTGCTTGCGCATGTCCCAGAGAGGATATGCCTTTTGCATGCTCTAATAGCCGAGGAATAAGCATGGCTTTGTCCTCGGTTCCACATTGTTGTCGCAGCACTGTGCCGCTTGCAACATCGAATGCGCTTTATATCAAATACCCTCAGGTATGCCACATTTGGCTTGTGCTTGTTCCAAACCTCCTCCGGTGTCTTCAAGCTAGCCTTACCCTTCATCATTGGTGTTGGGGCGAGATTGATGGTGCAGCTTGTTGTACACACGGCCTCCGCCCAGAAACTTTGCCTTCACCCTGCATCCACAAGTATGGTCCGCACCATGTTTAGTAACATCTGGTTTGCCCGCTCAACCACTCCAATGAACTATGGCATGTACGCCCACACCCATGCCCTGCTACTTGATCCAACCGCAGCGGCCTACATACTCTCTGCTGTTGTCGCAGCATAGTGCTTTGACCTTTTGGCTAGTATGCCTTTCCACCATTGCGGTGTACTCCTTCAGTTGATGGAGGTCCTCACCTTTTCGCTTCATGAATGACACAAAAATCTTCCTACTGCAGTCATTAATGAAGGTGACAAAGTACCTCAGGCCGCTACTTCATGGCGTTTTGAATGGAATCTGTGTATGACCTCTAGCAGGTGAAGTGGGTGAGCCACGTTCTCGTTGAATGGCTTGTGTTGTACCTTGTCCACAATGCAAGGCTTGTATCTTTTGTGCACCGCTGCATCTGTTGTCACATCTGTTGCAGCGTCTATGATGAGGCCATGCATCATTTCATGCTTCACCATCTCCTTAACAGTTGTGGGTGTTGAATGCCACAACCGCCAGTGCCATAGCTCAAGATTAGCGCTTCCTCCCCTGGCCATGTTGACAAAGCGCTCCTGCTGGTCTGCTGTATTTGATGTACAGACCACCCTTGCGCTTCGCCTCCAGCACGACCTTGCCACCGCGGTCATTGCGCATCTTTGTGCCTTTCCTGTGGAAGAGCACCTCATACTGCTTATCCGTCACGTGAATGACACTGAAAATGTCAGCAAGGCCAGGGACGTGTTACACATCACAAATTATACACAGCTCCCTCTTTCCGTCCACCATGACTTCCACCTCCACATCACCTGGCCACTGAAACAATTGTGTCCTTTGCAACCACCATTGACTTAAAGGAATCATCACATCTGAAGAATTCCACCTTCTCGACCTAGGTGTGCTCCTCAGTCTTGGAATCAAGGTATCTTCTGTCCGCCACTTTAAGGAAGTGGTTCTTTTTGCTGTTGAGGGGCGTTTGCCTCCTCAGGGTACTCATAGGCCCAGTGGTCCTTCTTGCTGCGATTGTAGCATGCACATTTCTTGGTGCCCTTCTTGGTGCTTCACTTTCCGCCGCCTCCTTTGTCCCCGCTTCCACCAGTACGTGTTTTGATAAGGAGGGCCGATGAGGAAGACGAGGTCTCTCCACTGCTCCATCGCTATGCCTCGTTGCCGATGTACTTTGTGACCGTGCCATAGGTGACCTTGTCCTCTGGCCTCCCAAGACAGTGATGAGTGGACAACAACTTTAAGGTAGGTCCATGAGGAGGACCATTGCCTATAGCTGCATGTGGATCTTCTAGTCCATGTTGTTGCACTGTGAAGCAAGCGGCTTGATCTACTTTATGGCAAAGATGACATCATCTCCCTCCTCGATTCTCACCGTGAGGGGCCACTTCATCTCAAAGATTTTTTCTCGCAAATCAATTGGATATGTGGGTGGCATAGAGTTCTTGCCAAGCTTTGGCTGCCAGCTTGTAGCTTTGGAAGTAGCCCCACTTCAACTTGCCTATCCCAGATACCAAGAGCATGAATGCCTCCGTATTATTCTTTGCAAAGGTCTGCTTCTCCTCGTCCTTTGCCGTTGCCTCGACAAACACTTCCCTTCCTAGCATGACCTCCAGCAACCCTTTGTGCATGAGGTGGAGCTCAAACTACCACTTCCATAGCTCAAAGCCCGGCCCGCCCCCATACTTATGTATGGGCTGTGTCTCCTTCTTCACCATTTTCAGAGCCTCTAATCTCACAGATTTTCAGACTTCACGGCGACGTTGTCCACGTTGACAATCCCGTGCGCTGTGAAATGTGTGAATGTCTAGCAGACAGTCAGAACGGAAGGTCCATAATCCTCCAAAAGAATATTCTATGGTGGCAGTTCAAACTTGTCTGACCATCTGTTGTGGTTCACTTCTTCCTTTTGGACAAATCAGAGACTGAGCATGAGCTTTCTTGTTGTATCACACTATGTGAGTGGGAATGTAGAGAAAGTCAGTTTTTTTTAGGGAAAAACATCATTTTGAGTTCTTCTTTTAACATGGATATTATCTGATGATTTCTATGGCTTGTTCTGAGCTCTCCAACACACCAAACCATGCACGTTTTGATCAATCGTAGCCCAAGCTATGCTTGCCACAGCACAGGCCTCACACACCACAGAAACGCCTAATGCCTCAAAGGTGCACACACGCCATGGCGCCTCCCTTCACGTGCAAAGCCCCGTTCCGGAGGTGCAGATCCCTTGCGCGTGATGGAAAGGTCCACTGCAATGTTTTGACACACCTCAATTACCCTTTTGTTGATTTTGATGATGGGGTTTGACAGGGTTTGAAACCTGTCCGCGTACTTGCAGTCATTCTTTTGACCAAGTCCTTCATTAAAACTATACTACTGAGTCGCGGACTCCGAGCCAGGATTTTGGCGAGCTCCCTTAGTAACAAATTGTAGCACTGAATGCCGGTGGATTATCTACCGGAGTGACTCGGCACTCCTCAAGGATAATTTACCAGATGTACTTTTGTTATTCACTCTGGCATATTTTCTACTGGCAATCAAATCTTGGCTAACTCTCCAAGCAACCGTGCACACCCCAACTTTGGAAGCCCATATCTCCCAAATTACTTGTCTGATTTTGGTGATTAAACTTTCACCGAATTTAACGACCCTTCATGTTTTTGGGGCAATAATAAACTTTGTGTTTGAAGCAGTACTCAAGGTGCTAGATCCGACTGTGAGGTTTTTCCTCTGTCTGACGGCTCATTGGACCCTCCTGACGCTGAACTTGGGCATGCTGAGGGGTGATTTTTGAACACTGATGACTCGTTGTGGTAGTCAGATCCACCCAGTGGCAACCTTTCATCCTCAAAGTTATCACCAGACTGAGCACACCAATCAGATGCTTAGAAAACTGCTCTATAAAACTAGGTCGACTGACTGGGTGGTCATGCTACCAACCGCCAAGCCTACACACAACTCCATGAAATCTACCGTCGTAAAAAACATCCCATTTGCGGTAACTTATGGAAAGTTCCAGACAACCCCGTAGGTTTAACAGAGTTTGAGAAACAAAGCAGCAGTTGACATCCAATGGCAAGGCTTTGAGAGCATTTAGGATGAGAATTGCAAAAACCTGCAAAGACACAAACAACAATGAAGCAAGTAGCTAAGGAACATGGGATGGACACCGAGTTCCACATTTGCGACCGCTTCCTACTCAGAATCATTAACATTCTGATGCAAGGATAAGACCGTGATTAACTCAATACAAAGTGGTTGAGGCTGTTTGCAATGGAGGTGATGAGGGAATCTGTCATTGCAAACCCTTGAATACCAGACAGCATGACTATCCACCAGGTGTTCCATATCTGCAGACTGAGAATCAACCAGGATCCAAGTAAGCACTTCCTCCACCGTGTCATACCTCTGCAGCCTCCTTTCGCAGCAGTTGTGGGCATGGAGTATACCAACAAAGACATTTTGGATCACCGCTGTTGTGGTAAACTTATGGAGTCTGTGGTCAAATGCCAGGGATACAAAACTTTGCACAATGGCTGAGAACCTTGCAACAACCTCCGGAACGTCAATCATCAGATTGATGATTATTTTAGCATCCATTGAAATAAATCTTGCAACATGCAAGACATTGTAGAAAAAGGAAATGAATTGCTGCATGGCTGATGTGCACAAGTCCCAAAACTTCACATGTGGACATTTTTTTCATCCGATTCAAGGTTGAGTTAATCGACCCAAAATCGTGCACTCGTAGATCAGTGCACGATTTTGGGCTGGAAGTCCGACTTCGGGGGGCGAAATTGGACTTCGCCCGGCTCTGCGACGTCGCAGGCGGAGCTTTGCCAGCGAAGTCGTCAAACAGTAACAAACCCCTTGAGCGAGGGGTTTGTGACTGTTTGAGGGGGGTTTGCGGGTAGGTTTGGATGGGGGGTCCGAGGCTCCCCCTGCGATGGAAGGGAATTTGCTGGGCCCCGCTACCGCGGAGCCCAGCGGATGCCCGTGCAAAAATAAAACCCTAAACCCACAAATGTAATTCAGGGATGGGTTTGTTCAACGTTTGGGCTTCAAACTAGGGGTTGAACGTGGAGTTTAGTGGTGGGAAAAAATGAAAAGGGCGTTTTTGCTCGATCGCGATGGAGCGTCGACCCCCTTTTCTTTTGCGTCAGACATGTAAACCCCCTCGTACGGTGTAGGGTTTTGTGTTTTGCGCGGGCTTTGCCTGCGCAAAACACAGAAAACCCTAAATCGTACGAGGGGGTTTGCATGTCTGACGCAAAAAAAGAGGGGTCGTCGCTCCATCGCGACCTCGCGATCGAGCGGCAACCACCGTTCTGACATCGGCAAAGCCGATGTCAAAACGATCAGACTTCGCCCTCAATTTTGGCGAAAAAGGGGTCGTCGCTGAAATCGAGGGCAAAGTCGGAAAGAAACTTCCGACGCGGCTTTTTTGGCCAATGCACTCGAACTCGAGTGCATGAATTTAAGTCGATTAACCCTAAATGGCCGATTCGTGACCCACCGTGCGTTGACATCGACAATTCATGTTGATTGGCTGATGCAACTTTGGCCACATACCTCGGCTTCCAATATCAGTCCAAGAAAATTCTGACAAGTTCAACTAATTTTGAAAACATTTAACAAAAGTATCATAAAATGGATTAATACTTAGGTTCTGATTGGTCAACTTCTTGACGGTGCTGGAGTTTTGATAGATCATGCCTTGATATTCTAAAAAACCTCTGACTTTTCTGTGGAATTTCCAGATTTTACCTATGACGCGGCTTCTCAAGCTTCACTCAAATTGAGCACCCAAGACCCCACGTATGCCTCATTCTATCTTCTTCCATTCTATGTATGTGCTGGATAGTTCCAATACTCTCCATCAAAGCACACTTAACACTAATTAAAACTTGATTAACTGTCCCAATTCCTAAAAGTGTTTTCTCTTACGTACGTCGTCCCCATGAACCTTCCATGTCGTGCTCCTTATAATCAATGTGTCCTAGAAGTACATAAGTCTCTCAACTTCACATATGAATATCTTGGTCGTTGCATTCGTGGCCAACCACATACTGACCTTGGCATGTTCGCTCTGCTTGGACGAGGGCATTCTTTGCACCAGTCCGGACCTCTGGTGTTGTGTTCCTGAGCTTCTTGAATTTTACTAAGACAAGCCTTGGTGTTCTTAGAACCCCCCCAAGTCTTGGCAGAGTTACTCAAAGTGACCACTCACGACACGGTATCACACAAGTCCTTCAAATTACACACCAAAGACTCCACATGGAAACGGTTCCGACCTCCGCCATTCGGACGATGCTGGCCATCGCCATGGCGCCAACCAGGCTCGTGGTGCTGTTGGCTGTACTACTGTCCCTGCTACTGCTGTGACTGCTGTTCGTGATGACGAAAGTCACATGCGATATTTCTAGACTGGTTGCAAATCCTGCAGATGACAACACTGCGGGTTGTGTTCTCTCCATCGTGATGGCGGAACTTCTTTGACGGCTCCAATGTGGCGTCTACAGAGCACTTTGCGTTGCCACCTGTTGGAGCTGGTGTCTCACGTGAAGTGCATCTCTCGCACGCATCGCGATCCAAAAGGCCCGAGTTCATCTTGTAGACCTTGCAAACGCGTTTCACGAGGGCGCGCAGACTCTCCCACTCCTTTCCGTCAACCTGGAGGTAGAAAACCCGAAGCTGCGGGCTGCCCAAACCGGTCACAAAGAGGTCAATCTTGGCTTGTTCAGTCAGGTGACGCTCGTGCACCTTCTTTGCTGTCTTGAGAGAAGCATCCGCATACTTCTCCAAAGACATGCCTCCTTGCATGTAAGCTTCCAACTCTTTCTTTGCCTTCTGGGAGTCTACTCGCGCATGAGTACGCAGTACTCCTCCCAACTCGGGTCGATTTGTAGCTGCTTCTCCTCGCAAAGCTCTGTCAGCTTCTCAAAGGGTTAAGGCTTGAGGAAGAGCGTCCCTTGAGCACCCCACACCTCCTTGTCAGCCTAGGTAATGCGTAGGTGGCGTTTGAGAATTTTCAAGAACGTGTTGACGTCTCCCGTCCCATCGTAGCGATCCGCCGGCTCCAGTACCACGCGACCGCTGGTTGCACCCATCCTTTGGGCTTGAGGTGGTGCAACTGCGACCCTCATCCGTGGTGCGTCAGCTTGTGCCCGTGGGGTAGGTCCACAAACCGGGGCGTAAAGCGCGTTTTGAGCAGCCCTACGTATATTCTCGATGCTTGCATGCTCACGACGCTCAAAGATTTGCTCCACCTCATCCGCGGCTACATGGCGAGCCGCTCCCACGGTCGCGTTCAGCACCACCCGCTGGTTTGCTGCTTCCTTCACGCGAAGGGTCTCAAGTGCCTGCTCCGCCACCTTTGCCTTGTGCTCAGCAGCTGCCAACTCGCGGACCATCTCGGCGTTTTCATCATACAGCCTCTCATTGAATCGTTGCGTTGTGGACACCCGTTCACAAAGGCTGGCGCATAGCATGTCACCATCGTATGCCAGAGCACCCATGATGGTCATCGCAAGATCTATGTCTTCTGCTGAGAGGCCAGCGCAAAGCTTGTCGAGTTGGCCTTCGACGTTGAGGCGGCACGCAGCACTACCGAATGCACGTTCGGCCACCACGGCGCTTGGAAGGTTCGCCCGGTGGCCTCCCTCATCCTCAACACGGGGAACAACATGACTGCCTCCATCAGCACGTTGAGACAGCCGCTCCACATCTGCCTCCTCATTCGCTTCCATCGATGCGGAATTTCCGTCCTCACTGCCTTTGCTGGTGACATCGTGGGCCTCAGCTTCTTCGTCCATGTCTTCCTTGGCCTTGATGACCACTTGATCCGCTGGCTCGTCTAGGGATTCGTCCCCATGCTCGCCACCGTTGATGACCTCCTTAGAGTTGACGACAGTAGGTGCGCCCTCTTCAGCAGCCTTTGAGCCTTCGTTGGTCGGGGTCGGTTGAGCATCGTGGCCAAAGTCGAGCTCAACGATCAACTTGCGAGGATGCCCATTGCCTTGTGGTTTGACTGCGTGGGCACCTTCGCTCGGTTGCTCCTTGTTAGGAGCTTTTGGTGTCTTGTCTCTTGGTGACGCCGGTCGAGACTTCCCCCCTTTTGTCACTGGCTCTCGGCGTGGCTTTGCGAGGTGGCTCACCGGTGCCAACGTCCCGCGATGCTCCTTGGACCCCATGGGTGTTTTCTCATTCGAGCAGCGTGGGCTAACGTTTGGAGGACGCCCCATAACCACAGAAAGTCCAGTCCCAAGGCCCGCCATTGCCTTTGCATGGCCTCACTACGGGTCACCCTTTTCCCAACCTCCTTTCTTTGTGATTTCTTTTTTGAAATGGGTGGAGGACACACTGGTAGTCAAGGTGTGCCTCACTTCAAACCCTTTTTGGGAGGTAGGTGGCGTTCTCAAAGCTGTCCTCCTTCACCTCGTAAGAGGTGGACCGAGGTAGTTTGGGAGGTTCCCTCTTTCACCCTCTTGAGCGGTGGGCCGAGGCTCCCAAAGCGTGCCCTCCTTCACCTCGTTAGAGGCGGACCGAGGTGGCTTTGAGGAGTCCCTCCTTCACCCTCTTGAGTGGTGGACCGAGGTTCCCAAAGCGTACCCTCCTTCACCTCGTGAGAGGTGGACCGAGGTGGCTTGTGAGAATTCCTCCTTCACCCTTTTTTTTTTGGAAAGAGGTTGGTCGTTGCTGAGAGATTTTTTTTT
>SZWC01021857.1:3896-15935 GCA_023375785.1 Penium margaritaceum | reverse complement strand
AGAGAGAGAGAGAGAGAGAGAGAGAGAGAGAGAGAGAGAGAGAGAGAGAGAGAGAGAGAGAGAGAGAGACAAAGAGACAAAGAGGGGGGGTGTTAACGTTGCATGCAAAACACACACAGAATAACGTAATGCACCTTTATTGTAAAGAAAATTTGGAATGTACAATGTAGTTAGAAAGCCCAATGAAATCACAATATTGTTACCAAACGATGGATTACAAGTGTGTATTGGTTCATTGGATGACAAAAGAGCAAACTATAGATCATATGAATGCAAGACCATGTGGTACATGAATGTTTGGTAACGGTTACTTCTTTCTCTATGTAGTTCAATGGATCATGTATTGTATACATGGGAATTCATTTTTGTGTCACATTAATTCATGTTTTTAAGATGTCTTACACCCTTGCGTCATGAAACAAAATTGTGAGCATGTTTGTTTTTAGGATGTAATGTAGGAAGAGTGGTACACTTACCTTTTTAAAGACAACAACTCAAGTTGCAACTTTCAAGTTACGTTGGTCATGCCCTCTCCATATTGGTTGCAACATTCCCTTAACCCGTTGTCTCATTTCTTGCATCATTTGTCATTTATGTGGGGTAGACATCCCACTTGTCCTTTTAAAGCGGGTTCATTCTTCATGAGTTTCATGAGAGCTCTAATTAGTGCACAAAACATCATGAAGGTATCCACAGTTTGTGCACCTCCCACCAGAACACAAGAGAAGATAATAACATAAGGGTTTTTTCTTACTCACCTTGTATGAGATATCACAAATAATGTATATTTAAATTTTATTGTTCGCTTCAATGAAAGCAAATAAAAAATAAAAAACACATCAAAAATAGCTTCAAAGGGTTTTTGCTCCATAAACTTTGAAAAAAAATGATTATGTGTATATTTGACCACAACCTAGAGAGACGTGAATTTTTACTAGAATATCTCTTGTTGTAATCGGTTCATGTAACAGAAAATGAGAGAAGAGTGTGCCAAAATGCTGCCATAGGAGGGTAAGGGATTGCCCCTTTTTGGCAATAACCTTACATGGTTTTCTTTTGGAACCAAGCTTATGTAAACTCAAAGAAAATAGTGATGAGTGTGAGTATAATCCTTTCAACCAATGGTCTTCTCCAAATTAACCCTTACATAAGCTTCTATTTTGTATGTTCTCAGCTCCTATTTCATATTCTGGTAGAAAAATCCGGACACCTTTTGTCCTTTGTTTTTCATACATGAGGGGGACCGGTATCATCGTCAAGCTTGTTTAGTTGCTGGGGAAGTCCGTCCCCCACCTTCCCACTTACACCTCAGACGATTAAGACCAGCGGTAAGAAAACAAACATTAGTTATTGTTCTCTTATCCACCCAATGCCGCACCATATCCACACATGCCGAGTTGGCATCTATGCTTGTGCTACACTCGACTATCCTTGGTTGGCGTTGTCTTGTTGGACTAGGCCGCGTACAACGGGGCTTAGAAAATCCTTCATCATCTTTTAAAATGATAAAATATATTGTTGGACATGGCCACTTACAAACACAACATTGTTTGACGCTGTTTATGTTCCACATTGTCTGAACACCAGTTTGAACACTGTTTGTGTTGATCCATAGAAATTTAGTTTCGCGCCTCTTCTACTTACACTCGTTAAAAACGTGTGGACATCACGCTCGTTGCCTCCCCCTGCCCACGGCGCCCCCCAGGGTCGCTCTTCAATAGGCGCTTTGCGGTCCAGCTTTCCATCCCGACGATATTCTCCACATCTCATTCTTACAGCCAAGACACACGACCCACGCGTGCGTGTGTGCATGTGTGCGTGCGTGTGTGACTATGTGACTGTGTGACTGTGTGACTGTGTGACTGTGTGACTATGTGAGTATGTGACTGTGTGATTGTGATACTGTGTGACTGTGTGACTATGTGACTGTGTGATTGTGATACTGTGTGACTGTGTGACTGTGTGACTGTGTGACTGTGTGACTTTGTGATTTTGTGACTGTGTGACTATGTGACTGTGTGACTGTGTGACTGTGTGACTGTGTGACTGTGTGATTTTGTGACTATGTGATTGTGTGACTCACAATGTGACATTTTGACTGTGTGAATGTGTGACTATGTGACTTTGTGACTGACTATGTGACTGACTGTGTGACTGACTGTGTGACTTACTGACTGACTGTGTGACTGACTTTGTGTCTGAGTGTGTGACAGACTGTGTGACTGACAGTGTGACTGATTCTGTGACTGACTGTGTGACTGACTATGTGACTGACTGTGTGACTGACTGTGTGACTCATTGTGTGACTAATTGTGTGACTGAATGTGTTACTGACTGTGTGACTGACTGTGTGACTGACTATGTGACTGATTGTGTGACCATGCCTTTCATCCAACGCAATGTCTTCCATCAGCAGTGTTCTGCTAACCATGTCATACTTGTCTCCCTATGGCAGTCTCGCTCCCTTGCTTGTTCTACTGCTGAAGTGTGTGATGGGTGACGCGGCATCTACTTCAACACGTACAATGTGAAAGGTGATCATCGTTGCAAAGTTCACCATCACACCAACCAACTTCATAGCAATTAATGCTGGCTTTGACTACACCTCTCTCACAACGGGCCAGTAGGCGCACTTGAACCCCCCCCCACCCACCAGCCCCTCCTCGTCCACCACCAATGCTACCACCTCCTTGTCCACACTGTCCACACTGCCCATTCCCCCCCTCGCCTAAAAGCTCTGATTTTTACCCGCCTTCAGACCACCTGTTATTGCTCCTCACATTTTTGCCCAAATGCCTTCCTGGACGCACTTGTGTCTTGTCACGCTATCACTTCTAACAACGACTTCTCCTACTCTCCCCTGCTCTCCTCTACTCTCCTCTGCTCTCATCTACTCTCCTCTAATCTCCTTTGCTCTACTCTGCTCTCCTCTGCTCTCCCCTACTCTCCTCTGCTCTCCTCTGCTCTCTGCTGTTCTTGTCGTCTCCCGTCACGTCGGATTGCTGTTAGCCTTACTTCTACTTTTGAGTGCAACAGCACTAGTGCTTCAACTACTAGACGCTAAAGCAGGGCGACAGCTGCAGCAACGTGATGAATGAGGAGGCACGCCTGCCCAAGACTGCGGCTTAGTTCCACTCCTACAACCGTAGCATAATCTGCGGAAATCAGAGTGTGCCTGAGCAGCGCTTAGTGGGACAACACGTGAGGTCGTGATGCCTGGTGGTGGTCGTGGTGCTGGTGTTTCTGGGGTCGATGGTGATGTTGGTGGTGCTGGTGTTGCCAGGGTCGATGGTGGGTGCAGGTGGTGCTAGTGATGTTGGTGTTGCTGCAGTCAATGGTGGCTGCCGGTGATGTTGGGGTTGTCAGCATCGATGGTGGGTATGGTGGTGCTGCTACGACGTCTGGTTGAATGCTTGTGCATGCATGCTCCATGGTGCCCACATGCCCATCTGTTTTGCTTGCCTTTCTGCTCTTAATGGTGTCTATTGTTGGAAACATGCATTGATGCATGTGTGTATGAATGTGTGTGTGTGAGACTGTAAGAAAGGGTGACACACACACACACACTCACACACTCACTTACACTCATGCAATCACACTCACACTAAAACTCACACTCACACACATTCACACTCACTCACTCACACTCACACTCACACTCACTCACACTCACACCCACACTCATACTCACACTCACACTCACACTCACACTCACACTCACATACACTGAGACACAGAAACTCACACTCACACTCACACTCACACTTTCTCTCTCTCTCTCTCTCTCTCTATCCTTCTCTCTCTCTCTCTCTCTCTCTCTCTCTCTCTCTCTCTCTCTCTCTCTCTCTCTCTCTCTCTCTCTCTCTCTCTCTCTCTCTCTCTCTCTCTCTTTTTTACACTCACACTCATACTCACATTTTCAATATACTTATTTCTTGCTCTTCTAACCCTCTCTCTCTTCATTGATTTCTTGCAGCATCAAAGACAACCGAGGGGTGAAGCGTTCATATGTCGGGAAGACTCCATGAGGCAGTTAGCTTCTACTTTCTCACAGTAAGATGACATCTTGTTAATAATTGTAATGGAGATTACATTAGGGAATTTTTGCCCCACTTGCTCAGACAAGCATGTTCATGCTTGTCTTTTGTACCTCTCCCTCTCTCCCTCTCTCTCCCTCTCTCTCTCTCTCTCTCTCTGTTTCTCCTCTATCTCTATCCCTCTCTCTCTCCCTTTATCAGTATGGAAATCTCCATGAAAATACTCTTTGCTAAGATTGGGTACGCGTCTGCGGCCCAGCCCAATTGGAAGAAGTATATCATGTGACTCTAAAGTCACCTCTCTCTCTCTCTCTCTCTCTCTCTCTCTCTTTCTCTCTCTCTCTCTCACTCCATTCACACTATTTCTCACTCTCTCTTCCTCTTTCTCCCTCAATCTGTTGCACACACACACACACACACACACACATGCACACACACATGCACATGCACACGCACACGCACACGTACACGCACACACACACACACACGCACACACACACACACACACACATACACACTCCCACACCTTTGCAAAAAAGACCCACACCCCTTGACTTATGAAAAAAAACACGAAGCTATGCCGAAATCTGATTTCAAAGCTTTGTCTTTTTTTTAATGATAATGGTTACTACATAACCCAAAAATGCATGTTTAGCGTGATCTAGATTGATCTTTGTGCAAACAAGCCTTTATGGCATTCGATGAAGTAAGAATGTGACACATTAGTGGTACTTGTGCTCCTCACTGTACTAAGCTCCAATCAGTGTCACTTCTCTCCAAATCTTTCAAATTATAGACATGTGCATAATGTTTGTGTACCAAACCAATTGTGTTTTCCTGAATAGTTATGGAGAGCAGGCCCACAAAGAAGGTTTAGAAACCAATTTTGGATGAAGAACCTTATTTTTCCTTCAAGTGTTCAATCGCGATCAAAATTTGTTTTGGGTTGAAGACATGTTATTTTTCTTCGATGCCTCAGGTTGTAAAGAAGTTTCAACATATTCGTATCACATGTGAACCAAAATCCACGTTGCCGGCTCAGTCAAGGTTCTCCTTGAACATCTACATCTCAGGAATCTCTTGAGGAATAAATCATAGATGTAATAGATGAAACATTTTGTTTTTTTCTTTTGTTGTGTGATTCAACTATTCAACACATCATAACTTGTTCCAACATATATGGAGGGAGTAAGTAAGGGTCACGCAATAATGGAATGGGATAAAAATTCACATGTATTCAAGTTTTTTTAATAAAACCAATGAAGAGTCGTCTTGATGGACAGATGTTTATTAACATACCATGATAATTTGTACTTGGCTTTTTAGACGTGACAATTTTGCCATGTCAGGGGCTCAGGTCATTAAGGATATGAAATTGGTGGCCACGTCTGCTCACCTTCAACGAGAGCGATGATTCCCCACAAAATGACGTGGATGCCTTGCAGTCTTGCTACATGTCGCCGGTATTGTCAAACTGAGCCGGTCATTTTTCTCGTTTGGCCATGTTTTTGAGGATCCTTCAAAAACTGGCAGCGGCTCGGAGTCGTCATCTATATTGGCCATAAAGTGTCGCTCGCTTTCAGATTTGGCCATAATCGACCGTGCTTTGTAGCCTCCGTGATTTTTTTAGCCATATTCAAGCGCGCTCCGGCTCTTCCTTTCAAATGTGGCCATGAAGACGGCCGACGGAAAAAGGAGCGTGCGAGAGAGCGATATTGACAAAAGGCAATATTCGGTTAACTCCTTAAATCATTCTAGATATTCAGAGTTACAAACATGGACATGAAAGGCAAAATATTATGCTTCTAGCATGCTCCAAGAAATAAAGAAGTAGAAGCACGATGATAAGGAAAATGAAACTACGGTGATATTTTAAAGGGAATGAAAAGCATCTTAATAACTAGAAGAGGTGATTGAAATCGAAATATAAATCCTCGCCCTCATAGGGTTAGAAAACTTGGTAAACTAAAAATATTTATAAATACATTAAAAAATGGATTAAATGAATGATATAGTTTTCATTATATATCAGTGCATACATTTCTTTGAGTTTCATTTGTATTTTTAAGAATTGTTTTGCTTCATCTAGAAAAAACATGATAAATACCTATTTAAGCACATAATCTTGTACCGGAAAGGAAATTGAATTCCAACGTATTGATTCAAAATTAAAAAAACTAAATCAGATTTTTTATGCATCGGAATTTGCGTGATAATTGTAACAATAAGCATATTGAGAGATATATTTAATGCTTTAGATCAGGATCATGTAATAGTTTCCATGATTTCATACTCATACAATAATTGCATACATGATTTCTCACTTTTTATGTGGCAATCATTGTTAAGTAAACGCAATGATCTCATTTAATGTTAAAACTAGTTAAAATCTAACTCGATTGAATAATATATTCCTTTTATTAATAATTCGTGTGCATAAGTTTGAAACATTGAGATGGTCTAGAAAACTTCTTGAATTGTATTGAAATTCAATAATAGAATAATCATTCCTTAAGAAAAACTGTGAAATTGTTTTTACATTTCACTGATTCTCTGAAATTTGAAGACCTTGATTAACCATACATATTTAATCATGGATTTGTTTTTGAAAACTTGATCATATTTGGAGCTTTGAAAAACAATAGATGACTGATTTCACGCATTTACCATTTGAAATATAAAAATAGATCTTTATTGGTCCTTAAATATCAGTTGAATTATATTGGTTAGTTTTGTATTTTATCTTATTTTTATGTGACGTAATTATTTTACATCAGAAGTCTCAAAAAATCGTTTGAAAAATTGATTCGTAGATGAATTCAGAATTTTCATGATTTTTTTTGTTTTGAACATTAACTTTCTTCCTTTTATTGTTCTATGAGGGTGAGTATTCATATTTCGATTTCAATCACCTATACTAGTTACTAAGATGCTTTTTATTCCCTGAAAAATCTCACCGTTTTTTCATTTTCCTTATCATTGTGGTTGTTTTTATTTGTTTCTTAGAGCTTGCCAGAAGGTTAATATTTCGCCTTTCGTGTTTATGTTTGGAACTCTGAATCTTTAGAATGATTTTAGGAGTTCACCGAGTGATAACGAGGCTTCTTTTGTCAATATCGCTGTCTCCCGTGATCGTTTTTCCGTGGGCCTCTTCATGGCCACATTTGAAAGGAGGAGCCGGCGTGCTTGAATATGACTAAAACACTAAGGGAGGCTGCAGAGCGTGGTCGATTATGGCCAAATTTGAAAGCGAGCGACACTTTATGGCCAATATATATGACAACTCCGACTCGCGGCCATTTTCGAAGGATCATAAAAAACATTGCTAGAAGAGAAAAATTACCAACTTAGCCGGCAGGATTCTAAGATCTGTTTGTCGCAAGCCCTCCTCCTTTTGCTTGGTTCCGCGCACTCTTGTTGCAACCCCCGGCCCTGTCATATGCGTGGTGCCGGAACCTGTTTTTGGGTTATTGGGCTGTATTGAACCACAGTATTCACTTCGACTTCATGTTTTGTGCGCTCAGTTGAATACAAATTCTCAACAGCCAGAAACAGTGTATTTAGCGCCACTTCCCAGTGGTCACCACGGTTATGTCAGCAGACATGCGAGTTCGTTCCCGGGCCCGCTGAAACTCTACTGCCGAGGCGGTTCGTCGTTCGAAGCTTCGAAGTCCAAATTTCAAACAATGCTGCGGGGGTCCGAGAAAGGCACGATTCTTCGATCTTGGCCGTTCACTTTTTCCATTTCGAAGGTAAAAAGGAGTAGCACATCGATACATCTGTATCGATGCTTCCGGGCCCAAACCCTCGATGCATGTCTTTTTCGTCACGAAATGTTGTGGAGAGAGCAACGCTGGGCAGGGTTTCACTACAAGATGTCTGAAAAAGCCGGGGATACAAAATGACTCGCCGAACCTCCGACCTGTCAGATTGACCCACTCGAGCATGGAAAATGGGGCGGAAGATACAGAAAAAAGTGTTCTGGAACTACGCAATACCCTTGCCCGCCGCGGGCTGGCGCAAAAGCGCCGATCCTGGTGGATTCCGCCGGCCGGCAAATGTGTCCATCGCCTGAACAGGATGGACCTGCGAGATCGAGGGCCTAGTCAAGTCTTGCCGGACTCACGCAAGGCAGAGAACGCGGGCAAAGAGGCTCTACCGCTGGCTTTGCCGGAGAAATTGNATCATAACACATATCGAACACATCTGGCGGTACATCTCAAGCTGAGGCAGTGTACAGACGGTTGTAGACTTTGAGTTTCGCCTACAAGGTCGCATTGTTGCATTGGGCGTAAGACACAAATCCCAGTTTCCGGAACTAAAACGGGCAAAGTTATCCGAGGCAATAACCTGACCAGTCGACAAGACAAAGTGCAACGACGAGGACAGGCATGTGAGGCGAGAGAGTGTTTCGGGAAAATGACTAAAACGATAAGCAATAACTCATGGTTGACTCCATAAGTAAATCTCGTTAACGCCAAACTCAAACCTGACATGAAAGACCCACCTAGAAGGTTAACCAAAGTAAGAGCGTTTGAAGGACAAAGCATTTTGAAAATTCATTTGATTCAGGTTCATAACGGCTCATCACACCTCATTACAAAGAGAAAAAGTGGGCCAACATTCAAACCGTCGTGGATATGTTGAGGACAACTCGACAGTTTAGCTCAACTAAGCATGGCCATATATTATGAAAGGGGGCGCAGCTCGTTGGGTTTGGATTTGATGGTTAAACGCTCCCAAACACAGGCTTTATTTGATGCTCTTTCAGAAGCTGAGAGTCCAAAACTATTGCCTTACATATTACTCATTCATAACCCTAGTCAAATGCCATGTGCTTCTAGTCAAGTCCAAAGGGATTTCTTCCATCGGCGTACAATCTTCAAACTTTAAACCATGAATAGCCCACGTACATTGGTCTAGAGAGGTTGGTTGAGCCAATGTTGTTCAGCCATAAGTGCACTATGTGGGACCTACTAGGTTGGTTGAACGAGAGTCTCAGGACTCCCACCAAGGTCCACTAACATCAAGAGTGGGAATGAAGTACATGATGAACTCCAAAGAAAAAACTTTGCGGAAAGCACGGCCAAGGACAATGGCTGAAATCGCCCAATCATCGATTCCAACCCCAACCAACCGTGCCTAGGGTGAGGCCAAGTGACGTTAGAATGCGTCATCAACAAAGGACTCCAACAAAATCAAAAGTTGCCACTCATTTTCAATTGCTCCATTATCGAGTTATATCAGTGAGTCATTGATTGTTTGAAATTTTGTCTTGATTCTTAGAACAAGTGGTAGTATGCAAGGAAACGATGGCAGAATGATGAATTTTGAGGTAAGTGGCTTTGTCGACCTCCATTCCACCTCCGCGATTAATGTTTGAATCACTATGTAAACTTTGCAAGAGGGAGAGGTTGTTTTAAAGGGACAAAAATGAATGGTGAGTTCAACCCAACAATCACGAAAGAATGCCAAACTGTCGAGGATCAATGGTTGGGTGTTTTTGGGGTTTTTTTGGGCAGTTTTTAAAGCGTGTTGGGAGTACCAGTGTTGTTGCATGTGTCTCGATGGAGATGAACGTGCCATTATCAAGTCCATGAAAACAGGGTGGCAGCCAAAATCCCTGTCAGAAGGACACGGTTATGGTTCTCGACAAGATTTCAGTTGAGAAAGGTGCCTACCATATTGTTCATGGGGCATGCCATCAGTGTCCAACTATTGTTAGGCTGCTGCCAATACATCAGTCATCGCTGACCAACGACTCCCATCTTCACCCAAAGGATGAGTCTGGGAGTTGCTAGAATGTGCCGTCAACGCCGGATTCCAACAAAATTAGAAGGTGCTATTGACCTTCCTTTGTGCCATCGTTGAGTTCTATCATCAAAGCATTGATGTTTTGAACATTTTGTCTCTTTTTCAGAAAGAGTGGTAGTATGCGCAGTTAGAATAGATAAAAAGATGCCTAATATTTGCGTGATTGGCGTTGACGAGCTTCGTTCTACCTCGATGATCAATGTTGGAGTAGATGTGTGAACATCATAGGAGGGCGAGGTTGTCCGACCAGGACAGAAATGGAGGGCAAGATCAACCCAACCATTGCAAAAGACTGCCCAATTGTTGCGGACTGATTGTTGGGTGTTTTTCAGCTTCTATTAGACAGTTTTAGAAGCATTTTTTGGAGCTCTAGTGTTGTTGCATGTGTCGCGATTGAGATAAAGAAGCAATAATTCAGTCTTTGACAACATGGTGCCAACCAAAATCTACATCCCACTAATGTGATTGTTTTTCTTGTCAAGGTTTCCATGCAAAAAGGTGTCTAACATACTACACATGGGGCACGCCATTTGTGTCCAACAAAAGTTGGACACCAATGAATGATTGGAAAAAGTAAAAAAATCAGATCTGAATAGTAAAAAAGAAGTGCATACACATCTAGAATGCGCTTGTCCACCATACCATCCCAACAATCCAGCCGCGATGGCGACCAATGACTCCTAGACTTACCAAAAACATAACTACAAATTCTGAGGTGTGAATGTGACAGCCGTTCAATTCGGCCTAGTATTGAGACAACCAACACCAAACATGAGAATTGGATGGGCCACAAATAACATGGGATTGAAACTTCAAGATTTAAATGGAACTCAAACCTTTCATCAGGGTATAGGATAAATTAGAATAATGCAATCAATGGTCAAATTGAGGCAAGGGCCCCAGATTACCACCAAACCTGACTTGAGAACTCTCATTCATCGATCCTACAGTGCCAGATCCTACATTTGGTCGACCAACAATGTAGGAACCCTCTCGAAAGCCTCGGACATTGAGATAGCTGGTTGATGAGCTGGTCCTTGCCTCCCCGAAGACAAAAGAAGGTTGCATTTGATTGCATCCTGTGTAGTTGATGTTCAACAAGCGACTCATGAGATCTCACAACAGAAACAAAAAAAGACTAGATTTGTGATTCAAACGTACTTTTTTGGGTTGTAGCCAAAGACAAAATCGCTAATCATATCTTGCTTTCATATAGCATGATACAAATGCATGGTGAGGGTTTTGTCTCAGAAGCAATATGTGCACGTAACGACAAAACTTGCAACACAGTGGCTTGTCTTAAAGCAACCCCAGTCACAAATAGCCTTTAAAAATGTGAACACTCTCGCGTGAGTTCAGAACATAACACATTCTATACTTGAAATACACAAAGAAAAACCAGACAAAGGGACAATGATGGTCAGAGTAGTTTTCCAAATTGGTTGCAACTTGTGACCTGATGAGTAATTATGGCTAAAAAAAATTATGTAGAAATATTCTAAGGATGTCTTAAGAAAAGGAGGAAGATTTACTATAACTGCAGCCAATTTCTTAGAACGATTTTGTGAACATGCTTCCTTGAAATGCACACCATCCTGATGATAGATTGAAAACAATCTAACAATCTTATAACATCATCTCAAAAACACATTAATGTTTAGTGATACATATTGTACATAAGGAAATTTACATATCAAGATCTTTATGCATATCACATGTATACCTATGTGATATATATGAAGATGTACTTTGAAATATGGATACCTATGGAAACATGTATTGCTATATACAACAAAAACGCATGCTAATTAAAAGACATTTTAGATGTAGATATGCCCCTACACCTACAAATCAACATGAGAACACACAAATAATCATAGCTATAGAAGAAGAAAACAAAAAAACATATGTTTTTTGATATGGAAGAAATTGACATGCTACTTAAATACACATAAACATATGGATATTGATGTAGATACATGTTTGGATGTAGACATTGATACACATATAGAAATACATATACATATAGATGTAGATATAGATGTAGATGTAGATATAGGTATAGGTATAGATATAGATAAATACATAGATATAGATATAGATATAGATATAGATATAGTTATAGATATAGATATAGATATAGATATAGACATAGATATAGATATAGATATAGATATAGATATAGATG
>SZWC01021856.1:16263-44908 GCA_023375785.1 Penium margaritaceum | reverse complement strand
GACGAGTAGGGGGGGGGGTGTGGACTGTGTATTGGGTGAGTGTATTGTAGAGAGTATTGGTGGAAGGGAGGTGGGAGGGTGTACACAAGTTGTCATTTTGGTCGTCGGTCCAATACACTGTACAATACACTCGTCCAATACACAAGTCCCGGGGGGGGGAAGGGTGGGCACATCAGATGAACCCAGTAGTAGTGCATGTTAGAATGACGATGTACACTAGTTTTGTAGTTGGTGTCTTGTTCAATACACTATACAATACACTCTTTCAATGCATTAGTCTGGGGAAGGGGGGGGGACCAGATGTACTAAGAATAGAAAATAGTCCCCAGCTACACAACATGTTGGAATGATGGTGTACAAAAGTTTCCGAGTTGATGACTCGTTGAATACACTGTACAAAACACTCTCCCATTACATTAGTCCGCATGGGAAGGGGACGTGGAGGGTGGGAGGGGGGGGGTGGGGAATGTGCATATGCATTTCCTGGAAGGTTCGTTCTTGTTTTGGGTAAGTAGTAAGTGTGGGATGCGTACACTGTTATGATATTGCTTAAGTGTAGGTGTGGTGGGAGGAATGTACGTGCAATGTGCGTTGTTCTGTTTGGACCAGTGTGCACAAAATAGAGGGTCCGTACATCTTCATTTGCACATGCCAAGTAGTTTGGGTGAAGGTTCTAAGAAGGTAACATGTGTCCGGAAGGATGTGAAAGTAGTCAGAAAGCTACTTATGCATTTACTGGAAGGTTTGTTCACATTTTGGAAACAGAGGAAGTGCATGGTGTGTCCACAGGTGTAGTAGTGTATTCGGGTATGCATTTTGGTGCGAATGTACATGGAAGGTGTCTTTTTGTCTTTGGTCCGGTGTACACAGCGTAAAGAGTGCATACAATGAAGTTTGCATCTGCCAAGTATGTTATGTGAAGCTTCCAAGAAGGTAAGATGTGTTCGAGGAAATGTCAAGTGAGTCAGGAAGGTACTCGTCTTCTTCTTGGAAACTTTCTTGAGGTTTTGGGTGCGCGGTAGGAGCGTGATGTGTACACATTTGTACGAGTGTATTCGTGTGACTATGGCGGTTTGAATGTATATGGAAGGTGCTTTATTGTGTTCGGAGCAATGTACACTAATGGAAGAGTTTTTACTTTCACGACGATTGACCATAAATGATCAGCCACCATCTACGGCGGGCATCGATACTTCCTTTTGTTTGTCGATGACGCAACAAGGTTCGTGTGGAGCTACCCTCTTCGCACACGCGATGAGGCTCCTACCTATTTCTTCAAGTGGCTGGCAATGGCAAAGAGACAAAGCAATGCAAAGCTGCAAGTTCTGCGCTCAGATAGTGCCGGGGAGTATATGAGGGCAGAGTTCATGTCTCGTCTAGAAGACATGGGTATCGTACAACAATTTTCAACGGCCTACACGTTGCAGCAGAACGGTGTGGCTGAAAGGGTCAACCGCACGATGCAGGAGACTCTGAAGGCCATGCTTCTTGGCGCTCAACTCAACAGCAACTGGTGGCGATACGCGCTATGGAAAGCAGTCTGGGTGCGCAATCGCGTACCGCACGTGTCGCTGCCTGACATGACTCCATTTCAGGCATGGCATGATGACAAACCTGACGTCACTATGCTAAGGACGTTTGGCTGCATGGCACTTTTCCATGTACCAAAGGAGTGCCACAAGAAGCTGGCTGACAAGGCATCGTGGGGAGTTTTCCTTGGATAGAGCCCTAACATGAAGGGCTGGGAGTTCTACAAAGTGGACTCGCAACAGATGACAGTCAGCTGTGACGCCATCTTCTTTGAGAATCTGACGCGACAAGATTTGGAGGAATAGCAAAAGAATGCTCCAGATTTCCTCACGACCTTCTACGACTCCTACAACGAGTCTTTGAGGGAAGAAGATGCAACACCAGACCCACTCACCCTTGCGGATCTGGATCAAGCGCATGAGGAGGCGGTGGGCGCGCGTATGCCCCTCAAGGGAGACCACCTTGTAGGCATCCCCCGAGATCACGAGACGACAGAGGTACGAGTTGGCAAAGCTGAGGCTGTTCCTGTGAAGGATGGTCCTCAGGCGCCGCGGCAGCTCCATCCTCCAAGCAGCGTCCACGAGAGGCGTTTCACGCGCCTACAGCAGCAGATGGAGCAACAGAGAGCAGAGGAGGGGGAGGAGGAGCACAACATGGCCATTACAGCATGCTTATTGTACAAAGAGGATGCAAAAGTTCTTGCAGACTTCACAACCACTCATCTTACTGCCCTTCTGACATTGTCCAAAGAACTGCCCCCAGAGCCAAGGACTCTGAAGGAAGCTCTCAGTGGAGAGCATGCAGCTGAGTGGAAAGCTGCACTAGATGCGGAGTACGCAAGTCTCATGGAGCAAGGAACGTGGGAGCTCGTTGAGCTACCACCAGGCTCTCGACCCGTTGGAGTCAAGTGGGTCTTTTGCATCAAGACAAAGGTTGATGGGAGCATCGACAAATTCAAAGCACGATTGGTGGCAAAGGGTTTCTCGCAAGTGGACGGAAAAGACTTTTTTGAGACGTACGCCCCTGTGAGTCGCTACACCACAGCTCGCATCATGCTGGCAGTCGCAGCAGTGATGGACTATGAGGTGTAGCAAGTCGACGTCAAGAACGCGTTTCTGCATGGAGAAATGGACACGACAATGTTCATGAAGCAGCCAGAGGGTTACGATGATGGGAGGAGACGGGTGTGCAAACTTGTCAAAAGTTTGTACGGCCTGAAGCAAAGTCCACTTCTCTGGTATCGCAAGCTCCAAAGCCTTTTGGAGTCCCTCAACTTCCACCCATCGGCATACGACGACTACCTTTTTCTCCATAGGCCATCAGCAGAGGAGAGACCCGACTGCTACGTCCTGGTCTATGTCGACAACATTTTGATCATCGGCCCATCGGCAGACCTTATCGATGCCACGGCAGCAACCATGGCAAAAGAGGTCAATGTCACACTCATGCCGAGCTTCGAATACTACCTTGGTATGAACATCAAGCAAGACCGCATGACCAAGACGCTTGGGTTGAGCCAACAGACCTATGCCACAAAGGTCTATGAGCGATTTGACGTGCCTGAATAGCACGTGCCAACCCCTCTCACTCAGCAGCAGCTGAAGCATGAGGGACCAAGGGGAAGAAATGAGTCAGACTACCGCAACAGAGTGGGCTCTTTGATGCACGGCGCAAGTTGCACGCGGCCGGATCTACAGTTTGCTGTAAGCAACCTCGCACGCGGCAATGAGACATGCTCTGAGGCGGTGTGCAAGGAGCTTGACCGAGCCCTCGGATACCTCCGGACCAAACAAAATGCCAGCCTCAACTACGGCACCGAACGTGATCTCGAACTACAGTGCTAGGTGGATGCTGACTTTGGAGGAACTGAGGAGGACCGACGCAGCACTAAAGGTTTCGTGTGTCTGCTCGGTGGAGGAGCGGTGTCGTGGACAAGCAAGCGGCAGAACCTCATCACACTCAGCTCTCCAGAAGCTGAGTATTTGGCTGCCACCTCGGCTACACATGAGGTCACGTACCTACGCAACCTCCTCGAAGACATCGGCTTTCCACAGGAGAAGCCAACGGTCATTTTTGTTGACAACAAATCAGCAATCTATTTGGCGAATTCGACCAAGTTTCAGGGTCGCACTAAGCACATCGACATCCGCGGGCACTGGATCCGCTCAAAAATGCAAGACAGCACGGTTCAACTCGTCCATGTACCCGGGACAAAGCAAGCTGCGGATTTGTTGACAAAAAGCCTCCCAAAGGATGTTTTCTACCGCTGTTCACAACAAGGTGGACTTACCGCAAGTGCATTCTCATTGTACGCCCTGAAAAATGGCGACGACAACGGCACGCAAAAGTCGAAAATCGGGAGGCGTGCCATCGATGCCTCGTTCAACGTTCAGACCAATTTCACCTATTTTATGGTGCAACTAGGAGAGGAGGTGACCATTGTAGCAGAGAGGGGGAGCACTGGAAGGCCTGAGGATTTACAACAAGAAGCTCCAGGTGATCCCAAGAAACAACAGAATTTCAACACCAGCAGGGACTGTTATAGGTCAGCGAAGACAGCGGACCTAATTCTGTCCTCTGGTCTCGGAGGACGTAGAGACTACCCGCGTGATGCCGCGGGCCGTTTCAGTCAAAAAGCGAGAAGTGAGCAGCTCGATGATGTAGCTGCTCGCCGCCATGCTCGCATGAAAAAAAAAGGAGAAAAGCGACCGCGCAAATGTGGTCGCGGAACGGAGCGGCAGCAGGAAGCGCGACAGCGGCCGTAGCAGTTGGCGCAGGAGCGGGGGATGCTGCGCAAGCAGCCTGCGTAGCAGGCTTGCTAGCCGACAAGGATGCCTGTGCAGCTCGAGGGACAGGTGCGGAGGGCAAGTGCAAGGACCTAGTTGGCCTCGCACGACCTCGAGAAGACACCGGTGAAGCTAAACGACGACGACAACCTTCGCCGAGCAAAAGACAAAACGGCGGACAACGAGACGAGCCCTCGGCAGCCATCGACGGAGCAGGCTTGCCGACAACGGTTTCAAGCTGCGCGAGGTGCCTCCTTACATACGCGACAGCTAATCTCACTTCGGCAGCTACTTGCGTCAACCACACGGGCCCTACCTGTGAAGAATCGCGCGGATTCACGGAGGGGAAAAACAATCTCGCAACGAGCTCGGCAACGACAGCGTCACCGGACAATTTGAGCAAGAACCGGGTCACCGAGACTAAAACTCGCGGACGGGAAGAATAGAATCTAGTCAAGCAGCTGACGTCAACGAGTTCTACGGCTGTGATTGGAGCTAATGGGAGTGACGCAACTGAAAACAGCAGAGTGAAACTTCCACACCATGGAGGCGCAGCTTATATGGCGCCAGCGACCCAGGGTTTGTTGGAGTAACGAGAAAGAATTTTATAGGGCACTACAGAGGTGTCTCCAACTCTCCAACAGCACGATGGGACGGGGAAGGTTCCGAAGGGGAAGAATGAACATGCGGACCGTGAGGCATACAGGCCACCTGGGAGTTTGCTTTCGGAAGAAGCAACCGGGAATTTTCTGGTGTGGCCTGAATTTGACCCGGACATTTCCGATTTTCTGGATTTTCTGGAATTAAGTGGGATGGACCCAGAAACAGGACCTTTTCTATCCCCGGCACCCGAACACCGTGATATTAAGGAAAACAATTTTTTCTTCAATACGGCAGCTGACGCCAGGCCTTTCTTGACCAAACCATCACCGAGGAAGAGTCTCAGCTCCATTCTCTTGATTAGACTTTTTGGGAGTCTCTCGAGGATTTTTTCGGCGGCACCCACGCCTGAGAAAAGTCCTTCACCAGCGCACCCATCGAGGGGGAGTGTTGGAGGATGCGATGACTGCGCTGGTTTTATGCTTCGATATGGCGTAGTCGGATCCGCAATCGGACAATGATAGGCGAATCTTCACCGTGAGTTTGAGGAAGCTTCTCCATTAAGGCAAGGCAGTCATCTTGCCTGAGCCGCAAGTATAAAAGGCAACGACCCTGGCACTTCTCATTATCTCAGTAGGAGTCCATGACTACGCCTTTGCTGTGCCTCAGCACTTAGCATCAGGAAGCACTTCAGACCAAGACTCTGCTAGAGCTCGCCCTGAAGACCCCTGTAAGCCTGGCAGGACTCTGCCAGCCTGGGAGGAGGAAGCCTTGACTACCTGGAGGCCAGTCAACCTGGAAGACGGTGCAGGACCAAGACCCTTGCGTCGACGGCCATCACGGCCTAGCAAGGCGTTGCCCCTGCGCGGGCCGAGAGCAGTGGCTAAGCTCTCCACATAGCCTCTGTTAGGCTGTACTTTTCATGTACCATACTTGTACTTTGGAATCAATCAAGATTCCCTCTGTTGTCAGTTTCACATGTCTCACTTTCTATGGTACATGCTAAGCTGCTGACGTAACTGCTAGCTTGATACACACAAAAGATCCTGCAAAGCAAGGGGCCTAGCCCTTGCTGCACCTAGTCCCGAATTCCAACAATATTGAGTCATCAATTCTCCAATGCGTAGAAAAACGGTCAATTACTTCGTTAGTGACGAGTGTGAAACTTCATTCTCTTAGGTGATTTGACTAACAACTTATTGACAATACTGGTATGACATAAAACGTATTTGCGGTAAGTAGCCTTAGTCTCTGGGAGGCCGCTCCATTGCTTTTCACCAACCAATTTGAAATCGACCTTATGACTTCGAACTCACACACAAGATTTTTCCTAGCCCGAACATGTTCTACTGAGGAATTATATGTCAAAATCATGCAAATAAGGCGTTTTTTACAGATACCATACCTCAATCTTGGTCTATCTAATAAAACATTTTTCCTCATCAGAAAAAATTGAATCACGCATCAGCTTAAGTGATAAATAAAAAACTAAACCAAATAAAACAAGAAAGTATTTTCCATTTCATTATGATTCTAGGTGAAGTTTCAATGATTTTTTAGCTTCAAGGATAATGTATGAAGAATACAATAAAAATAAAAATAAATTTTTGTCATAAAATTTCTAGAAATATATATATCAGTGTAATACACATGACATGACTTGCCAATTAAAATAAAAACTTTGCACCTTCATAAAATTTAAGAATTATGAACTTGTAAATTCATGGACACAATGATGTTTGTTTATGTTGTAAAGAGTAAAATTTTTGTTCCAATTTGTTTTTCAATATGGATGAATTTCAAAGCTTTCGTTCATGTTGATAAAAAACTAAGGAAAAAATAATGCAAATATTTATCTGAATGATAGAAGTTTTGTGATGCTTCATAAAACAACAATGCCATGGTTATGCATTCTGGATAAATCATGAAATGGAAATCTTTTGGCAATTTTTTTCATAGTTCATTTCTTTAAGAAAAATTTCAACCCAAGTGAAAACTATTATAAGGATGATTTAATAATTTTAATATCCACAAACATGTAACTGAAATTCATTTCACCCTTTTAACACGCTATAAAATGCTATTCATTGAGATAATGTAATGTTAAAACATCTTTTTCTGAGAGGTTTTTTCAATTAATTGATTATGTTAAAAACTTATAATTAATAAATTTCAAAAGCCTATCAGAATATGATGTCCTAACAATGTTTTTTCCATGAAGAACATTAAAGTTGGTCTGAAAAACTCAAATTTAAATTGCACCACATATTTGGGGATGTTAGAATTCTTAAACTATCCTTACAAAAGTTTACACACGGGTTATTTTTTTACAAAGGAGTTAAGTACAAAGAAAAATGTTTACAAACTTGAAATTTCATCATTTATCCAGAATTCATAGGCGTAGCAACGGTGTCTTATGAAAAATTACACATTTCCTATCCTTCACATGAGTTTTTGCATTGTTTATATCTTTTCTTGTTTTTATAAACATAAAAACATCATTGGATTGGCTCCATGTTGAAATGAACGTTTGAAGATAAATATTTCTTTGTACAACATGAAAACATAGAATTGTGCCAATTAATTTACCATTTAATTATTTTATAACTTTAATGAAGGCGCCAAGAATTTATTTGAAGTGAAATTCAATTGATTGTTCATTCTAATGATTTTTATTTGTAGAAAAAGAGTGAAAACATCATTTTGATTTGATTTGATTCTTTGTAAATTATCATTGAAGCTTCAAAATCATTAAAACTTCCCCCAGATTTACAATGAGTTGAAAAATGTTTTTCTTATTTCAATTTGTTTAATTTTTTTTATCACTTGAGTTGATGCGTGATTCGGTTTTTTCTGATAAGTCAAAATGTCGTATCAAATAGACCTATATTGAGGTATGGTCAGTGCAAAAAAAATTGACGCATGATTTTGACATATAATTCTTGAGCAGAACATGTTCGGACTAGGAAAAATCTTTTGTTTAAGTGCGAGACTAGAAGGTTGATCTCACATTGGTCGGTGAAAGATATTGGAGCGGGCCCGCGGAGACTGGGGCTACTTACTGTCAATAAGCTTTGCAAAGAACCATAATTGTTAATATGTTGCGAGTCGAATCACCTAAGACAATAAAGTTTCGCACCCGTCACTAACGAAGTAATTGTCCTCTAGAAAAAAGTGTGGTGTTCATAGGAACTGGCTAATCATCAAGATTAGTTCAGCACGATGGGCATGGATATCTTCTGAATCCATCCTCCCCTTCAATTTTGTTGAATGCTTAATTTGCAAAACAACTAGCCTTCGAATATGGATTCTTCAGGTATTTGTATTGACAGTGGTGAGATTTTTAGTTCAGACGTGAGTTGCGGACAATGAAGTTGTACCCTTGAAAAATATTTGTAGTCCCGTCACATCGACAAGGAGGATGGATAGAAAAGTTTCTCATGCCCAGCCTCGACTCTCGACTAGCTGAACTTTCTCCCGTTCTGTAGCGGTCTAGCTGTACGCCTAGAGAATCCTTTGTTGTCATATCGTACGAGATTGATGTTGCTGCGTGTTCACCAATTCGAGGCACATGGACCAGTGGCCCACTGGCACCGATTGAGACGTCGTGAAAATCGTTTCGAGCGGGATTTGTGGGGAAATAGATCGAGATAATCTTTGCTCGATATGTTGGAAATTCATTCGCTGGAAAGCTGTAGAACACGTCAACAAATGAGGTATAGAACGTTAACCATCTCCTCCTGGGAATCTGATTAGATCGTCCTATTGGTTGGGATAGGATAGGCGTCAGGAAGCATCAGGCCATTTTTCAACCTATTGCAAAGAGCAGGGCAGGATGAGGTGTAACTTCACCACACGCACAGTGCGCGAAAGAAGCGTGGATGGTCTGAGGTCCTAAAAAGTGGACATCGCGCTTCCAACTGAGTTGGCTCGCGCCAACCACAAAAACCGGGCACACTCCATTCGACCCTGCTGTTTTTACCAGTGCCTTCTCCCAGTACTAGCACTACTATCCACAAGCATCATGCTTTCAGGACCTGTTACCTCGCTCCTCTGCCCAACTTCCTCACATGGTTCTGTTGCAGACCAGAAGGGGCCATCAACCAAGTAATCAAGCATTCCTCAAACAGTTCACAACAAGGAGTGTAAATGAATCATAAAAAGAGAGAAACATCATACTTGAATTAGTTGACATTAGTAGGGATTCAAGGAGCATGAGAAGCTTTTCACAGTGAAAAAAATTATCTATGGTCATAAGATGCTCATATGCACGTGAAAGAGGCAAAAATATCTTCTAAAATGTCAATCAAAACAAGATTACTCGATGCTCATAAGTTCAAATTGGTGGTACCAGAAGCTATGAAGATTGCACCACCATCTCAACAGATCAAGATGCTATGAAAAACCCTCATGCTTCTAAACCCACTTAAGCCTTATAAACCTCTGGAAGAAAGTAAAAAAGATTAACTTGTATCTACCTGAAAATGCATAATAATATTGACATGAATTAGGAAATTCATGCATGCTACAAGTCATATGAAGAAATGAAGATATGTGGGGAAAATGGTGGTAACATTAGAAGAGCTTCAAATGCATTCTAGACACTAAGAATATTCATTCACCAAATATGCCACCAAAACAACAATGTCAAGATGTCAAGAAAAATCTAAAAGGAAAGAATAAGTGGAAACATGGAACAAGAAAGGATCTATCCTTATGTTCCCCATTGCATCAGCATAATCCTAAATTTAAAAGAGAATATAATCATCTTCATCACACAACAAAACAAAAGAAAATTATTTCTTTATATAAAAATGAATTTCAAAATTGATACGAAAAGACGGGCCTTGGATTAACCATTGATCTTGGAATCTTGTGAAATTGAGCATTCACAACTAAATGGGCTAGAAAAATACTTACAACAAAGGCTTTCTTTCAAATAACACAATTTCACAACAAAACTATCATTAATAGAATTAATGGAAAGTAAGTGCAAACAAATTATGTGGCCTTGATTTTTAATTGCATTGAGATCCATTAAAAGAAGTGGAAATATAGTACCGAGCCTACTTCAATGTGAATACTCTTAAGATGCCAAGTTCTTCGTGAACAATGTTATCATATTCATACCTTTTAGGATGAGCCAGTTAAACTCGTACTTCCTTTTTTTGTGAAGCTATTCCTTGAAATTTTCCAAGTTACGTCATAATATGTAAACATAAGAATACTTTCTCCCCAAAGAAACATAAAACATCATAATGAACTACATTCCAAGGGAAGGATCTGCACTTGATGAGGCATATTCCCCCTTCCATTCTTGACACCACACATGATAACATCATGAAGGTGCATGGTAAAGCTACTTAACATAATGCAACATGATGGTAAAAAATACAAAAGTGCTTATGATGCATCCTAAAACATGTTCAAATGCCACTCCTCACCTCAAAAAATTAATCCGGAACAATAAGTATTATCAAAAAGAAGTATTTTATTTTGTTATTTCTTGTCAGTTATTTATCTATGTAGAACATGAAAGATAAATGATGTGAAACATAATTAATTTTTACTGTAAGCATTATCCTTATAGTTGCATAACTACAAGGCTATAAAACGTTCATTGATATTTGTATAGTACTTTCATTACAATTTGATTCAAACCGTAGATTTAAAAACGAGATTTTTGTAAGCAAAAACATTTTATCTTATAAGAAAAGGCAGAATTGAACCTAAAACACACCATTAAGGGAGTATTGAATAGGGCAAGACTAGGGAGAGGATGGAGGAGACATGAGGAGACGGGTGGCGGGTAGAGTCAGGTGGCTCTCGACTGTTGTGAGGGGGAGAGCAGACGCTGTTAGGTGCGGGGCCAACATTCGATATTGGTTGGAAGGGGGAGGAGGCTCTTAAGAGTTGTGAGGGGGAGTACTCTCGAGAGCTGTGAGGAGAATCGAGATGGGGAGGGCCGGAAAACCAGGCCAGAAAAACCCATATTCAAGCACCCTGCCAGAAGCGCTCATCCAGAGGCATCCCGCTAGAAGCACTCCACCAGAAGCAACCCAGCGATAGCACCTTTCAGAAGCACTATGCAAGAAGCACCCAACCGGCACTCGTGCCAGGAGCGCGACATTGCCTGGAGGGGTAGCAACGAAGCACCAAGCGAGGAAGGGAGGAGCTCTAGAGGAGAGAATCAAGAGCCTGCACCACACCGTCGAGAGGCACACAATAGAGGAAACACCAAAAGGACTGGAGAGGGGGCCAGAGATAAGAGAGAGGAAAGGTGAATGGATGGAGATGAATGGAAAACACCACACCGGTGACGGTGGGCATCAAATGTGGAGGAACGTGCAACAAATGCGCACATAGAGGGGATGAAGCCAAGAGCGGGGGACGGAGCAGAGATGTATCATACAAGCGGTCATCGAGCAAAGGACAAAACGATGCCGGCAAGGGAAGAGTGAAGATAAAAAGAGGTCTCAATGCAATAGGGGGAGGGTCCAAAGATCAATGAAAGCGATACTCTTAGTGTAGGCAGGCTTGTGGAGAGTGTTTCTCAGAAGTCTACAGGTTGAATCGTAGCAAAGATGAACCGTAGAGAGACATCGCCTTCTGCAACAACGTCGCGCACGTAGTGGTGCTCAACATGAATGTGCTTGGTGCGATGATGAAGCGCACCAATTTTTGTAGCGATGGCCAACCCACTCTTGCTATTTGTGTGGTGAGCCATAGCCAAAGTGGGAAGACGAATCTCATCGAGAAGGCGACAGAGCCATAGTGCCTTGACGGCAACACCACCCAAAGCCATGTACTCAGCTTCCCAGGTTTTATGAGCAATACAACCCTACTTCTTGCTACACCAAGTGATGGCAGTAATGTCGAGGAGGAAGACAAAGCCGTTGCGGCTGCAAGCGTCCAAATTGCGGGCATAGTCATTGTCTCTATAGTCCTCTAAGAAAGGCATGATCGACCTTGCTTAGAAAACAAAGCCTCCACATGCAGACTCGAGGAAGCAATGAAAGATGTACACGGCCCCCTGAATTTGAGCCGTGCAAGGTTCGTGTGCATACTAGGCCTAAACATTCACCATGCAAGCGATGTTTAGGATGAGTGGTACCGCTTACGTATGTGAGCGGGAAATTGTTGGACTGAAACGTAACATAGGACTCTAGCTCACCCAACTCCGTGTTGTGGGCCACACAAAGGGCGAGCTAGGTACCTGGTGGCATGGGCATGGAGGCAGCAGGGAGGGGCCAAGAGAGGTCAACAACGGAAGCAAATCAGTCCATGAGAGTCTAAACATAGCGCTCTTGATGGACAAAAATGCATTCAAGAAGGCGCTCGATCTAATTTCTAAGAACATGGCTACTAGGCCAAGGTCCTTCAATCGGTATACCAGGGAGAGGAGACCCTTTCCCTCACACATTGCCAAAGAGGAAGGAGAGGTGATAAGGAGATCATCCACATACACCTGGATGAAGGCGAGTACAAGAGTCGTGCCACCAACGAAGAGGGAGACGTCGGACTGGCTCGAACCAAAACAGCCACGGACAAGGGTAGACAAGAGTTCCTCGTTCCAATAACGAGGAGACTAGCGAAAATAATACGGCGCACAATGGAGGCGCCAGACTCATCCGATACCATCTACGAAGCCTAGAGGTTGAACCATGTATAGCTCCTCCTCAAGATGACCATGAAGAAATGCGTTGTTCATGTCCATCTGGTGAAGCTCCCAATAAAAGTGGGCCGTGAGAGAGATGATGACGCGACTCGTTGTAAAGCGGTCGACAGAGGCGTAGGTGTGAGTGAAGTCTACATCTGGGACCTGGGAGTAGCTCTTGGTGGTGAGACGAGCCTTGTACTGGTCGAGGGTGCCTGAGGCGGTGAACATATTGCGTAAAACCCACTTGGCCTTGATAGCCGTGCGAATGAGGGAAAGGTCAGCGAGTTTGAGCACACCATTCTTAGCCAGAGTGTAAAGCTCTACAACACATGAGGAGTGCTAAGCAGCAATGTTTGGGTGAGTAAGGGCGTTGGCAAGGTTAAGGGGATCATACACTTGAAGGGGAGAGGGAGAGGAGGAAGAAGGCACGACAGATGTGACCACAAGGGCACGCGTAGTAGAGGCCGGTGCGCCAACAAAGGGGAGGTTAGTGTAGGCCTTGAGCTCATGGCAAAACTCTAGATGAAGGAAGTGGCGACCATGGGCATGAACCGGATGGAAGGTGTAAGGCGACGGGGGGCGAGATGGACGGAGCGCAATAGTAAAGAAGGGAAGGGGCGAAGAGGGAAGGAGGGGATCATTGACCGTTGGAGAGTGTCAAAAAGAGGAACAAAGTGGTGGATAGGGAGGCACAGGGGCGCCAAACAAGGAGGCAGGAAAAGGAGCGGGCGAGATGAGTGGGGGAGACATGAGTGACGACAAGACAATGGTAGGAAGTGGGCAAACAAGGGGTGAAGAGGAGGAAGGAGATGGAACGAAGGGGTAAGGGGGAAGACGCACAACGGAGACCAGAGAGGGAGAGGGAGGGGACGATGTAGGGACTGGTTACATGGAAGAGACTGTCAAAGGAACGACCGAAGGGAGACGACTAGGTGAGGAGCAAAGGCAAAGGTAAGAACGCGAAAAGTGCAAGAGTGGGTGTGGGAGGAGAAAAAGGAGAAGGGAGATGGGGTGTCCAGGATAGAATGAGGGAGTGAAGATGTCAGGAAGGTCGGAGAAGGAAGAAACGTAAGGGGAGAGAGGAGGAAGGGGAGGAGGGACGGAAGGGCGAGCCCAGGTAGCCTTTGTGTGCATCCACAAGTGGGGATGAGGAGGAACACTTAGGAGAAAATCCGGGTTAGGGACGTCTGGGTTGGGGGAAACTACTAGAGGAGGAGATGGGCAAGGGAGGGGAGCGGGTGGCAAAGGGGACCAAGAGGGAGGAGGAAGGGGGGGAAGGGACTCACGAGAGAGGATGTCGACGAGAGGAGAAAGAGGCAAGGGGTGGGCAGAGGAGGAGGTAGCGGGTGAAAACAGCGGAGACGGTGTCATTGTGCCGAGGATGGGATCACCCATAAGATTGACACGGGAGTACACCCGTGATGGGGAAATCTCCAGGATATCCTCAATAAAGAGGAGAATGTAATCCACATGATGAGGGGAAGTAGGCGCACAGGGGGAGCCCACATTCTGGGCCGCGATCAGAGTAAGGGAAACCGAAGGAGGGGAGGGGGGTTAGGCGCGATGAGAGAGAGGTGATGGCATAGGAGGCAGCAAGAGAGGAGGGAGGGGGGAGATAGATGGTGGATCGCCACAGCGGTGCAAAGGGGGTAAGGAAGGCAAATGAGCAGATGGAGGTGGGGGGGAGAGAGCAGGAAAAGAGGGGCAGTGTGGAACGGTAGTGAGGTAGAGGGCAAAGGACCAGGGGGAGAGGAGGGGAAAAAGACACGGGAGGAGGCCCCCTCATGGAGGCAAGGACGGTCGCTACAGAACAAGAAGGATCCGTAGGACGAAGCAGTAGGACACATGAAGAGGGCAAGAAGGAAGTGGGAATAGGGGGTAGGTGGTGAGAGTTTGGCAGCGAAACGGTCAAAGCAAGCACAAGAGAAGGGAGAGGAGCACAGGTGGCTGAATGTGGGGGAGGCAAGGAGGAAATCAGTGAGGGAGGCAAGGAGGAGGAAGGGGAACTAGCAACCACATGGCCATCGGAGGTGTATGTTGTGGCATATGTCGAGGTTGAAAGATATTGATCTACACAAAATGCGCCGTAAGACATTTCCTAAACAGAAAAAACATGATAGGACTCAATGAGTCAATGGGCGACCATGTTCAGGAGTGATGTGCACAAGAATGAGAAGCAACCCCATGGGTGAAACAAAGGCGGGCAAGTGGATTGAGCTTACAAAATTGAGAAAGGGATGCAAGGTAGACGGTACCGATGGTGCCCCAAACTACAGCCTGACTAAGGTAGGCAAGGTGATTAAAGAAGAGTTGGAATGGTGTGGTGTCGGAGGCAAGTTGGCTATGCAGGATGCATATCCAGACCCAGGTGCGATAATGGGTCGTCTTAAGCCATAAGCTACAACCTTGATCAAGGAAGTAAGCCTCAGCCATCATCGTGCGATCTACCTCAACAAGCGTGCAGTTACAGCACTGGGTGACCCCATTTTGCTGCGGAGAATGAGAGGCATACACCTCATAAACCACACTCTCACGATCAGAGAACAAAGTTGTGGCACCAAAGAACTCGCCATAGCGATTGAATCAAAAGCTCAAAAACTAATGGAAACTCTCCCGTTGTGCAGACGCGAACCAAGAGAGGAGAAAGAGAGAGTGGGAGAGAAAGAGACAGAAAGAAAGAGAGAAAGGAGAAGAAAAGGGAGGGAGGGCAAGGAAAGGAGTAGAAAAGATATAGGGTGGAGAGAGGGGGGTGATGAGACAATGGGAGAGACATAGAGCCCAGGGAAGAGAAGGCAAAGAAAAGGGGAGGAGGAGGCAGCAGCTGAAGACCCAAGCCAAAAGGCACCGAAGAGGGGAAGGCCACCCATAAGCCAGAACGGCAAGAGTAGGTGGGAGCAGAACAACTTGTCGGCGGAGGAGTGACAAGAGAGGGGAGCTAGAGGGCAGGGACCAAGAAAGTTCAAAAAGAACCCCGGTGTAGCGGGCTGAGGGTCGGATGATGAGCCACATCTTATGAAGCCAATAGAGCTGTGGAGAAGATGGAGCCTGAGGAGCAGTGAGGCAAACACGAGGGAAGCCGATGTGGGAGATGAATGAGTGAGAGAGGGGGAAAGAAGGCGTAAACCCAAGGTCACGAGAGAGTGTGAGGGGGAAGGGTTAGGAAGAGATAGGGGAGAGAAGAGGGAGAGGAAGAGAGCGGAGAGAAAAGGGGAGGAGGAGAGAGGGGAGAAGAGAGGGAGAGGGAGAGAGAGAGAGGGAAGAAGAGGGGGGAAGTAGAGAGAGCACTAGAGAAAGAGAGGGAGGGAGGAAGAGAAGGGAGGGAGTGGAGGAGGCGGATGGGAGTAGAGAAGGGGAAGGTGGGGGAGAAATAACAAGAGTGTTGTGCAGTGGAATGCAATAGACGAGGAGTAAGGGAGGCAAGAGAGAGGAGGAGCGAGTGGGGAAAGGAGGGAGTGGGAGGAGAGGGTGGAGAGAAAAAGAGGGACGCAGAGCGAGAGAGGAGAGAAAGCAGGAGTAAAATGCTTGGGCAAGGAGTAGAATAGAGGGGAAGTGCAATGCAAGAGAGGAGGGAAGTAAGAAGGGGAGGAGAAGAAGCGCAAGAACCTGAAACCGACATAGCGATGGAAGAGAGAGAGGAAAGGGGAACAACGGCGAGAACAAGTACACGTATAGGAACACAATAGAAATGCGAGCGTCGAGGACCACGGAAGAAGCACGCAGATCAATAATAGCAGCGACAAGGAAGGCATCGGGGGGAGGGGAGCGTAAGACGGGGTGGCAAGCCAAGGAGAGGACTGCGGACACGAGCCGACCAAGGAGCGCACACGAGGAGCAAAGGGAGCGCACACGTGGTGCAAAGACAGACAACTTGTTATGAAACAAAATTGGAGGAAGGAAGAAGGGAGGGATGAAGAAGGAGAGAATAGAAGGAGCACAGCAAAGGGCACCAATACAGAGGAAAAAGGAACGAGCTCAGCGAGAGGAGGAGACAAAGTCAGGAAGAGAATGCAGGGCGCGTCCAGAGACCCAAGGAATGGGACTACGGATGAATTCGAGTGCTAACGCACACCTACAAGTTTGAAGACTATTGAACAAGACAAGGGTAGGGGAGAGAAACCGAGCGACCAAGGAAGGGAGTTTTTGAAATAGAGTGAAGGAGAGGATATGTGTGGAGGAAATGAACAAAAAAATGGAAGGAGAGGAAAGGGAAGGAAGGGGGAGGCAAGAAATAGGGGTGGAGAGAAGGAACAAGCGGATGTGGGGGTAGGAGGGGATGGAAGTGCAAGAGAGAAGAAGAGATGGAGGCCAAGAGAGGGAGGAGGGAAAGCAGGAGGGGAGAGAAGGGGGGCGTAGGTAGGAAAAAGAAAGGTTCACCAAGAGGGGGGAGAGAAGGGAGAGAAAAAGGGGTGAGAGGGGGCAAGAGAGAGAGGGGGGGAGAAAGGGGAGAGAAAGGGAGGGGCAGAGAGAGGCGGACAAAAGAGAGAGAGAGAGATAGAGAGAGAGAGAGAGAAAAAGGGGACAGAGTAAAGAAAGAAAGAGAGGGAGAGAGAGAGAGAGCAGGAGATAGAGAGATGGAGAGAGAGAGGGGGGGACGGAAAGGGGTAAGACCCAAGGCTAGGAGAGAGCAAAAGGGAGGAGGGTGAGGAAGNAGGGGGGGCGTAGGTAGGAAAAAGAAAGGTGCACCAAAAGGGGGGAGAGAAGGAAGAGAAAAAGGGGTGAGAGGGAGAGAGAGAGAGAGAGAGAGGGGGGGAGAAAGGGGAGAGAAAGGGAGGGGCAGAAAGAGGGGGAAAAAAGAGAGAGAGAGATAGAGAGAGAGAGAGAGAGAGAGAGAGAAAGGGGACAGAGTAAGGAAAGAAAGAGAGGGAGAGAGAGAGAGCGAGAGATAGAGAGATGGAGAGAGAGAGGGGGGGACGGAAAGGGGTAAGACCCAAGGCTAGGAGAGAGAAAAAGGGAGGAGGGTGAGGAAGAAAAATGGGAAAGGAGAGGGAGAGGAAAAGAGGAAAGAGAAGAGAGGGGAGAAGGGGAGGTGTAACAAGAGGGAAGAGTGGGGAGAGAGAAAAGAGTAAAACATGGGGGAGAGGAAGGGGGGAGAGAGCAAGGAGAAAAGAGAAAGACAGAGAGAGGGATATTGGGAAGGGGGAGGGTGAGAGTGGTGAGAGAGAGGGAGAGAAAGAGGGAATAGAGGGTGAGAGGTAGAAAGGGAGGTTGACAAGAAAAGGAGACAAAGAGAGAGTGGGGAAATAAAGAGATTGAGAGAGAGGGAGATAGATAGAGAGAGATAAAGATAGAGAGAGAGGGAGAGAGAGAGGAAGGGAGGAAGAAAGGAGAGCTTGAGAGAGAAATCAAGAGAAGGGAAAGACAGGGGTGAGAGGGAGGGAGAGAGAGAGGGAGAGGGAGAGATAGGGGGGAGAGAGTGAATGAAATAGAGAGAGAGAGAGAGAGGGGGACAAGAGAGAGAAGAAAAGGGACAGAGGGGGGAGAGAAAGAGAGGGAGGGAGAGAGAGTAAGAAAGGGAGAGAGAGATAGAAAGAGATGGAAAGGGGGTAAGAGAGAAGAAGACTGAAGGAGAGAGAAAGCGAGGGGGAGAGATAGATAGAAAGAAAGGGAGAGGGAGGGAGAGAGGAAGAGCAAGGAGGAAAGAAGGAGAGCGAGAGAGAGTCAACAAGAAATGGGAGAGAGAGGGGTGAGAGGGAGGGAGAGAGAAAGGGAGAGAGGGGGGGAGAAAGGGAGGGATAGATTGATAGAGAGGGGGACAAGAGAGAGAAGAAAAGGGATAGAGGGGGGAGAGAAAGAGACGGAGGGAGAGAGAGTGAGAGAGGGAGAGAGAGATATAGACAAAGAGAGAGATGGAGGGAGGATAAGAGAGAGGAAGACTGAAGGAGAGAGAGAGAGAGGGAGTGATGGAGAGAGAGAGAGAAAGAGAGGGAGAGAGAGGGTGAGAGAGGAGGGGAAAAACAGAGAAAGATAGATTGAGAGAGAGGGAGAAAGAGATATATAGAGGGTGGAGAGAGAGAGAGAGCAAGAGAGAGAGGGAGAGAGAGAGGGAGGGGAGAAGATTGAGAGAGACAGATAGTTGAGAGAGAGAGGTTGAGGGAGAGAGAGGCAAGATAGAAAGATAGAGAGAGAGAGGGATAAGGAGAGATATATGGAGGGGAGAGAGAGATAGAGAGAGAGAGAGATAGAGAGAGAGAGAGAGAGAGAGATATGGGAGAAAGAGAGAGAGAAAGAAAGAAGGAGAGGTAGAGAGAGAGAGAAAGTGGTGGGAGAGAAATAAAGAGAGGGTGAGAGAGAAAGAGGGATAAAGAGAGATAAATAGAGAGGAGAGAGAGGGAGAGAGTTGGGAGAGAGGGGGAGAATGAAAGGAAAGGGAGAGTGCAAGAAAAAAACAGAGAGGGGGACAAGAGAGGGAGGGAGAAATAGAGGGAGAGGGAGTGAAAGAGGGAAGAGAGACGGATGGACAGAGAGAGAGAGAAAAGGGGAGAGTGGCGAGAGAAAGAGAGGGAGGGAGAGAGAGTGGGAGAGAGGGAGATGGACATCGAGAGAGACAGAGAGGGAGAGGGAGAGAGAGATAGAGAGAGGGAGAGAGTGAGAGGGGGGGAGAGAGAGAGAGAGAGAGGGAGAGGGAGAGAGAGAGAGAGAGAAAGAAATGGAAAGAGTGTGAGAAGTGAGAGATAAAGAGAGAGTGATGAAAGAGAGGGAGAGAGATATGGTAGAAAGGGAGAGAGACTGATAGAGAAGGGGACAAGAGAGAGAGAGAGAGACAGAGAGAGAGAAATGGAGGGTGTGGAGAGAGAGAGAGAGAGAGAGAGAGAGAGAGAAAAGGGAAGAGGGACACTGAAGGAGAGGGAGAGGGAAGACATGTCTGAGGGAGAGGGAAGAGCGGGGAGGCAATGAGAGGGTGTTGTGGGAGTAGAGGGGTCTTTAATGGAGAGAGCAGAGAGAAGGAAAGAGAGAGTGAGGGGTGTGGGGGGGAGAGAAAGAGACAGAAAAAAAAGTGAGGGGAAGAGGGGAGAGGTGAGAGGAGAGGGAGAGAAAGACAGCAGGGGAACCAGAGAGGGCGGAGTGAGAGGGTTGAGAGAGTAGATAAAAATAAAGGATAGAGAGGGAGAGGAGAAAGGGCAAGAGAGGAGGGGGGAGACAAAGGAGAGAGCAGAGATTGTAGGGAGAGTAGAGGGAAAGAAGTGGAAGCGTAAAAACGGAGCTCACAAACCCTCAAAGGCATGATGCCATGTTGAATAGGGCAGGGATTAGGGGGAGGATGGAGGGGACAGGAGGAGACGAGTGGCGGGTGGAGTCGGGTGGCTCTCGACTATTGTGAGGGGGAGAGCCTGGGGAGTTAGCCGCGGGGCCTGCTGTTAATCTCAACTGTGAGGGGGAGGAGGCTCTTTAGAGTTGTGAGAGGGTGTGCTCTTGAGAGCTGTGAGGGGGATTGAGATGCAGAAGGACTTGGGCGAGAGACGAGATCAAGGCAAGCGTTTTGAAACGTTTTTGCAAAGAATGGGAGAACATAGGGTGCAAGAGTGACCCTTATAGAGTGGGCTGCTCCTGAGCTCGTGGTTTGCCATAGAGTTTGGCAAACCACACAGAGGTATTGTCACACGTTGCGCGTGCACATGCCAAGCACACCCTTAAGGCAGTAACACTGTAAGACATACGTCTCCTAAGAAAACATAATGAGCACAAGCCAGCCGGACAAGCAAAGAGTGTTGGATGAAACTAGGCTCGCTAACACGAGTAGCTACAAAATGTTTGCTACTTTAACAGGGACTACCTTTCAAAATCAAGTAGAGGTTAAAAAAATATCTATTCATTTTCATTTAACATGGATTATTCAAATACTTGAAATTGAACGTGTGTATTATGTCATCAGCACAATTAAATGAAAAAGTAAAGAACTTGATTGTCTAATAGTGAATGGAACTTGTTACCCAAAAATTTTAATATTAGGAAAATCAAATCCATATAGCGAATATTGAAAACTTTCCTTGAATTAATCTGACTCATGATAATAAACTCATATGCCATAGCTGAATTCACCATGATGAATACAACAAACATAAAATATTTGTTTGTACAAGATGGAACCGTAGTAGTCATGTAAAAAGTCGAAGCCAAAGATAAATGTAAGAATATTGGTAATAATAACATGACCTTTGAGGCATCTAGCTATGTAAAAAATTGCATAGTGTGAAAGATAGGGCAACAAACGTCATGGAAAACATACTAATAGAACTAAAAAACGTATTCCTTCTTTTTGATAATTCACCAATACACTTGAAATATTGAAAGTGCGTAAAGTTTTCCAAATCACTCCTTTACAAGTATCATTGTGCAAACTAACAATTAATAACTATCAAATGATCTTGAGGATGGAATTTTTACACAACATGGTGAAATTTATACCTCGTAATACAATTAATCAACATCTAAATTAATGGTAGGCTTATGTCCATCATATTATGTAAACTTTATGGTGCATTTTTTTAACAAAATTCAACTCATACATTTCTTCTGGTGTGTTAAATAGCACAAATTATGATTAAGATGACTCTATTGAGGCATACTGAGAATGAATACCTTCAGATGTTTGGGTAGCAAACCGTACACATGGATTTTTCTTGAACATGAATCTTGCAAATCCTCTTAATTGTTGTTCATGCTAATTATAATAAAAGTTCAAACAAAATACATTGCATAATTTAACAATAATAGTTTTCATACATATTTCCATGTTTGGTGACTTATGGTCTACCCATCAGTTCATCATATAAGATTTGTAATATGATTGCAAATATCTTGCAATTAATGTGTTTAAACTTGATTTTTACGATTGTTTGAAGAATATTATTATGGGTTGTTCATGAAGTCAAGATAAGAGATAACTGTGGAATAAGTAAAGCTTGATTCATGCACAAGAAAATTTTTGATTTACATTGAAACATGTCAAAAAAGTATTCGCCCCCAATGAGGGATTCTGATTTTTATATTTCTTGTAATAATCCAAAACAATGATTTCTTTCCGATGGCTGAGTCAAAAATAATCATCATTATAATGAGCATGTGTTAATCAGTATTCATTTCATACATGGATTTGTTATATTCATTCCAATTGTCATCTCAATGTCTCTTCATCATTAGAGTAAATGACCTTACAAATTATCTATTGTATGCACAAATCTCGCTCCATATTAAACATTACCATAAAATTTAGGGAGTGTATACGTCCACTTGTCTCCATGACCTACAAATTCCATGTATGATGTAAAATTATATTTTATTCATGGATGATAACATTAGAGTATGATTGATTTGTTTTATTATATCAAATAAATTGACGTTTCCCATCACACATTGCTTACACACAACATTTGTTTTGTGGTTTCCAGAAAATACATGTGTATGCTAAAGTTGAGGAAGGATTCAAAAAATGTTTGGCCTTCATACCTTACTTCTTGATCCAATGATTGTCATCATCAAAAGATTTAACCTCAAAGATAAGGCACATATACAAAACTACCTTCAAATGTACCATTTTGTCAAAGGCTATGATAAAGCAAGAGTGAAAAGGTACTAGGTGAATGTTTTGTATGATCAACTTCATCCCCAACAAATGTTGAAGGAGCTTGATTCATTATTTTATAAACACTTCATGTGCATCAATATTATCACCTATAATAGGAGGCTTGCAAAGTCTAGACTCAACACTGTTTGTCCGGTACATGAGGTCCTTTCTCAGGGAAAAACTGTCACACACGTTGGAGGAACATCTTGTTTGAAGACTCATTGATCGAAGTTGTTCTTTGTTTAGCGTAATTGTTATCTTACGTACAACCATATATTCATCCATGTTCTTAAGTGTCAAATGTTTTATCATATCTAAGTCTTGAAGAATTTTATTTGTTTTCTCAATATTGTCAACTTGTATTAAAAATGACAATTACAAATTTTTTGTCTATAGTTTTTGAATTCTTTTACTAAATTATGCATTTTCTTAATTTTAATAATCACTTAAACCCACTAATTTAATACAAATTCAACATAGAATCAGAGCATGGAGAAATCCTAGTGTGAAAATAGGTGAAATTACTAATGAGCAAATCAAGGACCATTGTTTAGTTTTGTGGGCATCACATCCAAAAGACGTATTTTATAAGAACCAAACATGTAAGTTCAAGGCACATAATGAAAATGAAAGTTCCATCAGCCACACACATTTTTCATTGAGGATTTAGAAATTATTCCAGTAGAAATAAAAGCAAACGTATTTTGAAACATGAAAATCCTTTCCTTAGTGACCCAAACCCACTATACCCTCATGCATGGACTATGCAAAGAGCAATGAACACAATTTTTGTCGTTTCATTATATTATTCACTTGTAAAAAGCATCTCAAATGAACCCTCGTTGAAAAGTAACGAGTATTTGTGTTTACATTAAGTGCTCAAAAATTTGATGAAAGTTTGATTTTTTATGCATTACAGTGGAGAATTCATGGTACTAGCTCAGAAAGGTGCAAAAGATATGGTAAAAACTTACACAAGATATTTGAAAAAGGTGAAATCTTTTAGGGCGTACCATTCATGGAAAATCTGTTGGATGACCTGCATGTACACACGTAATCCATTTATTATAATCAAATATTGGAATCATCTTCTATTGACCTATCATGAGATAGCTTCCATTGAAAATTTATCTCACTAATTCTGCTAGTTACTTCAAGTATTTCAATGTGTACATACAAATTCAAAGAAACTATATGGATAGATTTCCTTGTGAGTTTCAATCATTTTATATTAATTTTTAATTACTTAACTTCTAAAAATACCTTCAAAGGACTTCCACAATCAGTGAATCCTTTATTTCCAGCCATTTGACAAGGATATATTAGTAATTTTTGTTGTTATACTTCATGCACCCCAAAATGTTCAGTCCTTACAAACCTTCACATTGCTTCTTGGTTTTGATTGTCTTTTTGAGGAATCATAGCATTTATGATATTGCAAATAAAATTCAAAAGTCAAATAGTCCTTATCTAGGCTTCCACTCACATAATAATACTTTGAAACAGGTATTTTGTGCTTAGTTTTTCCCAAACATTTCTTATGTAGAAGGATGTTCCACTTGTTATGAACAATTCCTAGATTTATCCCATGTACATATATCAAATGGAATATCTAACCAAGGAAGCATGTTGTCAAACTTAAAATTGTCAATGAGTACTTAAAGAGAAAAAATCGCATCTTCTACTGTGCTTTGCTTTGATGAGTAGTTTTCTATGATACAATTAGGTTTTCCAAAATCCTGGTTTATGAGTTACCTTATGAAAACGTTACCTGAAGGTTGGAATTAGGAAAAGCATGTTTTTTTTCTTCATATCCAAGTCAAGTGTACTAAATAATATGTAAATAAAATTGAAACTTTTACTAACAAAGACCTTAACAAGTGCAAATCATCCACATGCAAAAACACTGTCCACAATGGAAGGTGACCAATAGTAAAGAATATGAAACAACATATGTGTTCTCTTATTTCTAATAATTACAATTAAAAAAAGATTAGATCTCTTTCTATTATGTTTGAGCTAGTATTGGAGAAAACACTTTTGAACAAAGTTTTTACAATGTAATAAAGGGAAAGAAAAACAAATAGAAAAACTAGCTCTACAAAAAAATATTATTTTGTTTTAAATAATTTTTCCTTTGAACCAATGTTTTTGGTTCTCAACATACACACCTCTCAATGCCACTAATCACCAATAACATTTTAAACGACACAAAAATGTACTACTATAGTCATCTTGCAAGTAAGAATTTTACTTATGAAGCCTCACCCTTAAGGTAGTAGTTTTGTGGTTAGTAACATTGAAGAAGTAAAAACATCATCACATTTGGAAGGTATCATCAAATTTATGAAGTTCTTTTTTCGTTTTTACCATGATGAACATTCTTTCTATGTGCAAACATACACAGAATAATATACTACCGGTCCATTTCCTCTCTATAATCATCATATGGTTTCAAAAACCATAAAAAACCTATGTATTCATAATAACACACGAACCCAATAAGATGACATGCATCTTGATTTCTCTTGTTTCTCACTCCCATGCACTTGTGAATATCTTAACATGTAATGGTTTCCCCCTTTAACATTTTGGCATATCCGGATTGGACGTTTGCATGTAGAAGTAGTGATCAAAATTGCTAATATCATCTTGGCTAACCAACCAATTATGCTTAAGAAATGATCAAATGCCATGGATCCAGAAGTGAGCTATGAAAGAAGCTAGTTTTCTTATCGTTTAGTATATATCAAAAGGATGACAAGGTATTGCGCGGAGTCTTTCTTGGAGACATTCCTAACATAAAATGATGGGAGATCTACAAATTGGACTTGAAGAGGATTTTTTTCATCCACAACACAATCTTTTCTATGAACCAAATGCACCCATCATGGGAGGAAAATCAGAATATAGCTCCACATTTCCTCTAGAATTTCTACGAATCGTAAAATGAGTCACACAAAGAAGAGGATTCAAATCCATATTTACTCACCCTTGCAAACCTCAATGAGGCGCACGAGGAAGCGGTGGGTACGCGTTTGGCCATCCATGAAGACCACCAGGAAAATGTCCCCTGAGATAAAGAGCCGGTCAGAGTACGCGATGGCAAACCGAAAGTGGTGCCTCTGAAGGATGGTCCACAGGTGACACCGTTGCATCATCCTCTAGGAGGAGGTCAGCACACGCATTTCACGTGCCTCTTGTAGTAGTAGTTGGAGTACCAAAGAGCATAGTAGGAGGAATATCATATCATGGGCATCACAGCATGTTTGGTATAAAAAGAGGATGTGGCCATTCTCGTTGACTTCGGAACTACCCACCTCACTACCCTCCTTACTTCGAACAAGGAACTTCCTTCAAAGCGAAGAACTTTAAAGTAAGTTTACGGTGGAGAGCATGTAGGTGAGTGGAAAGCTGCATTAGATGCATAATAATAGAGCCTCATAGACCAAGGTACATGAAAGCTCATAGCATTACCACCTGGCTCAAGACCTGTCAAAGTCAAGTGGGTTTTTTGCATCAAGGCAAAAGCTGATGGAAGTATCGACAACTATTAATCTTGTTTAATTGCAAAGGGGTTTTCACAAGTGGAGGGCAAACAATTTCTTGAGACTGACGCCCCCGTGAGTCGCTACACGAAAGCCCGCATCATGGCGGCCATCGTAGTAATGTTGGAAAATGAAGTGTAGAAACTTGATCTAAAGAACGCTTTTCTTCATAGGGAGGTGGACAAGAGTATGTTCTTGAAGAAGATAGAGGCTTATGATGATGGTAGCATGCGAGTGTGCACACTAGTCTAGAGTTTGTACGGCCTCAAACAAAGTCCACGTTTATGCTATCACAAGCTCCAAGTACTTTTGGAGACACTTGGCTTCCATCCATTTGCCTATAAGAAATGCGTTTTTCTCTACATGCCGTCAGCAAAAGAGAAACCAGAATTTTAAAGTTTGGTCTACATGAATAACATCATGATCATCGGCCCATAACCACTTTGATAAATGCCACAGCAACGGCCATGGCAAAGGCGGTCAACGTGACCCACATGCCAAGCTTCGAGTTCTACCTTGGCATGATCATCAAGCATGATCATAAAGCTCGGACGCTTTAATTGAGCAAAAACACTTATGCCAAAAAGGTCTAAGAGCCCTTTGGTATACCCGATAAACATGTGCCAACTCCTCTCACTCCATAATAGCTGAAGCTTCAAGGACCAATGCGGAGGAGGAAAATAGAATATTGTTATAATGTTGTCTCACTGATGAAAGAAACAAGCTTCACACAATTGGATCAAGAATTTGTAGTCTGCAACCTTGCACGCAACTCACCGTGGCGCCTTCATTCACGTCCAAAGCGCCTTTTCCAAGGCGCATGTCCCATTGCACATGGTGTATGGGTTCCCTGCACTATTTCCACACACCCTACCCACTTTCGGGTCGTGTTTGGTGATGGGGTGTGACGAGGTTCGAAACCTGTCCGCAGACCTACAGTCAGAATTTTGACGAAGTCCCCGAGTAACAAAACGTACTACTGAGTTTCGGACGTCGAGCCAGGATTTTTGGCTAAGTCCCTTAGTAACAACCTGCACTACTGGATCCGGTGGATGATCCACCGGATCAGGTGAATCATCCCCCGGACGCCTCGGCAGGCCTATCCGAGCATTTTCTCCACATGGTATTTTTGTTACTCGGTCTGGTCGATTATCGACCGGATTTCGAGTTGTAGCCGGCTCTCAAAGCCGCTGAGCATACCCCAACTTTGGAAAGTCATATCTCCCACGATACTTGTCCGATTCCGGCAAAACAACTTCCACCGGATTCAACGACTCATAACAATTTAGGGGCAATCCTCCATCTTAGGATCTGAGCAAATGTCGAGTCGCCAGATCCGCCGGAGCGGAGTTTCCATTTTCTGGCGGCTCGTCAGCGCCTCCCGGCGCCGCACTTGGGCATGCGGAGGGGCAATTTTTCAACATTCTCCCCCTTGCACCTTCCATGCCCGCTGCTCCTGCTTGCTCTCACTCATCTTCCGCTGCGCCCTCCAGCCCATCATAGCTGGTCATCCCAAGTCCGGCCACGCTCATCGCGTGCCGGTCTGCGTGTTGCACTTTGGTCAAGCAATCCGCAAGCATGCTGTGCGTGTTGTAGTGCTGTAGCACCACCTACCCCTTCTCGACCATGTCCCGTGCGTAGTGATAACGCACGTCAATGTGCTTCGTCCTCCTGTGTTGCGTCGGGTTGTTTGTCAGCGAGATGGAGCCGGTGTTGTCCCCGTGCACCACCGTAGGTTCCTGCTACGGCACGCCCAACTCTCCTAGCAACCTGCGGAGCCACACCGCCTCCTTCACCGCCTCGGCCAGCGCGATGTACTCAGCTTCCACTGTGGAGGTGGCGATGCAGTCCTGCTTCCTGCTGCACCACGAGACCATTGCACCAGCAAGGAAGAACATGTAGCCGGATGTGGACTTCCGCTTGTCCACATCGCCAGCGTAGTCTGCATCCGTGTAGCAGACCAGACGCAAAGGGTCCGCCCGCCCCTTGCCGTCAAACCTCAGGCGTGCGTGCCGCGTCGCCTGTAGGTAGCGGAGGATGCGCTTGACCGCCTGCCAGTGTAGTGGCCCTGGGTCGGCCAAGTACTTGCTCACTTGGCCCACCGCGTAGGCCAGGTCCGGTCGAGTCGCCACCATGGCGTACATGAGGCTGCCCACCGCCGATTGGTAAAGCACCCCCGCCATATCCTCCAGCTCTTCTTTTGTTTGCGGCGCCATTGCCGCACTCAGTTCATAGGTCGGGGAGACAGGACTGCACACTGGTTTGCATTCCTCCATGCCGTACCGCTTCAGCACCTTGGCCACATATTTGGCCTGCCCCAGCCCAAGCGTGCGTGCCCTCCGGTTCCGCGTAATGCTCACCCCGAGGTAGAACTCCAGCCCCCCCATGTCCAACATCTGGAACCTGCTGCTCAACTGCTCTTTCAGCTACTGTAGGCCCGGCAGGTCTGAGGAGCACAAGATAAGATTGTCCACGTAGAGTGCGACAATCTGATGGAGCTTCTTGCTGCGCCGCACGTGCACACTGTGATCCGCCTCATAGCGCTTTAAGCCGAGTTGTGCCATGAAGCTGTCCATCTGTTGGTTCCAGCATCGGGGCAATTGTTTTAGCCCGTACAAGGACTTCTGTAGCTTGCACACCTTGCCCTCCGGTGCCTCCACCCCCTTCGGCACCTCTATGTAGATTTGCTTGTCGATGATGCCATTGAGGAAGGCCGTCTTTACGTCCATTTTGTGGAGCTCAATGTCCTTCGCGGCCGCCACCGCAAGGATCACCCGGATGCTTGTGAGCTTGGCGACGGGGGCAAAATTCTCATCGTAGTGCTCGCCCTTACGCTGTGCGTACCCCTTCGCCACGAGCCGCGCCTTGTACTTGTCAACCACACCTTCCTTTGTGAACTTGGTCTTGAAGACCCACTTGGAGCCGATGACCTTGGCGTCTTTCGGCCAGTCAACTAGTT
>SZWC01021856.1:0-15745 GCA_023375785.1 Penium margaritaceum | reverse complement strand
TACGTCCATTTTGTGGAGCTCAATGTCCTTCGCGGCCGCCACCGCAAGGATCACCCGGATGCTTGTGAGCTTGGCGACGGGGGCAAAATTCTCATCGTAGTGCTCGCCCTTACGCTGTGCGTACCCCTTCGCCACGAGCCGCGCCTTGTACTTGTCAACCACACCTTCCTTTGTGAACTTGGTCTTGAAGACCCACTTGGAGCCGATGACCTTGGCGTCTTTCGGCCAGTCAACTAGTTGCCACGTGTCGTTTTCTGCAATGGACGCCAACTCCCACTTGATGGCAGCGTCCCACTACTATCCCTTGGGCTGCGCAAGCGCCTCTTGCACGGTCTTCAGTTCCGTTGATGCAGCCAACATGCCGATCCATCGACCGGTGCCTGCGTCGAAACGCTTCCCCGCACTCCGTTGCCTCCCGCTGCGATGCGGCAGTCTTGGCGGCGTCTCGTCGCTCTCCTGCGATCCTTCCTACTCAGCTTGCTCCGGTGAATCATCGACCGGACGGCTTCCCGAGGATTCTTCCCGCTCCGGTGAACCATCAACCGGATGGGCGGTGCGTCCGGAGGATTTTTCTCCGACTCCCGACGCGAACCCCGTCGGGAGTGCGCGCTTTGGCACCCGCGGTGCCTCCTTTGACGGATCATTCCGCCAGATCTCCAGCCCAGCTACATCCTCGTCAGAGTGTTGTGCATCAGCTGCTGCACTTGCTACACCACCGTGCTCCGACGTTGCATCATCGACCTCCACATTCGCCGGCTCCTCCTCGTAGTCAAGCTTGAACCACTCGCCCTGTTTTGGAGTGTTCCCGATGCTCATGTCGTTCCTACTGCTGCTGAAGCTCTGCTGCTCGTCGAACTCGACGTCACGATTGCGGATGATGTCTTGCGTGCGCGGGTCCCAGAGCCGATACGCCTTTTGCGCGCTCTTGTAGCCGAGGAACAAGCACGGCTTTGCCCGCGGTTCCAGCTTGCTGTCGCGTCGTTGCGCCGCGTGCACCATCGCGTGTGCCTTGCACCCGAACACCTTAAGGTGTGCCACGTTTGGCTTGCGCCCACTCCAAACTTCCTGCGGCGTCTTCAAGCCGCTCTTACCCTTCAGCACCGCTGTTGGGGTGACGTTGATGGTGTAGCTCACTGGACGCACTGCCTCCGCCCAGAAAACCTCGCGGCAACCCCGCATCCACAAGCATGGTCCGCACCATGATCAGCAGCGTCTGGTTTGCCTGCTCCGCCACTCCGTTGGACTGTGGCAAGTACGGCGTAGTGGGTTCCCACTTGATGCCCTGCTGCTTCATCCACCCGCTATAGCCCACGTACTCTCCGCCATTGTCGCTGCGTAGCGCTCTGACCTTCCACCAGTCTGCCTCTCCACCGCTGCGACGTACTCCTTTAGCCGGTCCAGGACCTTGCCTTTCCGCTTCATGAAGTATACGTAGAGCTTCCTGCTGCAGTCGTCAATGAAGGTGACGAAGTATCTAAAGCTGCCATTTGACGGCGTTTTGAATGGTCCGCACACGTTGCTGTGCACGACCTCTAGCAGGTCCTTTGCGCGAGCCGCGTTCTCGTTGAATGGCTTGCGCCGCGCCTTGCCCAAAATGCAAGGCTCACACTTTTTGTGCGCTGCTGCATCTACTACCGCGTCTACACCATCGATGACGAGGCCGCGCACCATGTCGCGCTTCGCCATCTCCTTAACGGTTGCGTGCTCGGAATGCCCCATCCATCAGTGCCAGAGCTCTAGATGAGCGCTTCCTCCCTTGGCCATGTTGACGACGCGCTCTTGCGGATCTGCTGCGTCGGATGCCGCGGGGACCACCTTGGTCTCCACGATGTAGAGACTACCCTCGTGCTTTGCCTCCAGCACGACCTCGCCGTTGCCGTCAATGCGCACCTCATACCCCTTGTCCGTCAAGCGGCTGACACTCAAAATGTCAACCAGGCCGGGGAAGTGCTGCACATCACAAATTGTGCACAGCTCCTTACCGCCCACCATGACTTCCATCTCCACGTCGTCTTGGCCGGCCGCCGGCTTGACTTTGTCGTTCGCGACCACCATTGACTTGGAGGACTTCTCGTAGGTGACGAACCCCACCTTCTCGACTTGGGTGTGCTCCTCGGCCCCGGAATCCAGGCACCGCCTGTTGGCCTTCTTGAGGAAGTGGTTCTTGTTNGCTGCACATCACAAATTGTGCACAGCTCCTTACCGCCCACCATGACTTCCATCTCCACGTCGTCTTGGCCGGCCGCCGGCTTGACTTTGTCGTTCGCGACCACCATTGACTTGGAGGACTTCTCGTAGGTGACGAACCCCACCTTCTCGACTTGGGTGTGCTCCTCGGCCCCGGAATCCAGGCACCGCCTGTTGGCCTTCTTGAGGAAGTGGTTCTTGTTTCCGTTGAGGAGCGACCTACCCTTGCTGTTTTTGCCGCCGGTCTTCGCCTCCTCTGGGCACTCACGGGCCCAATGGCCCTCCTTGCCGCAGTTGCGGTACGCACCTTTCTTGGCGCCCTTCTTGCCGCCGCCCTTTCCGCCACTCCCTCGGCCCCCGCTTCCGTCACCGCGCGTTTTGGTGACGAGGGCCGATGAGGAAGACGAGGACTCCCCGCAGCTCCGTCGCTACGCCTTGTTGCGGATGTACTTTACGACCGCGCCATAGGTGAGCTTGTCCTCTGACCATCCTCCAAGGACGGTGATGAGTGGGCCCCAACTGTCAGGTAGGGCCATGAGGAGGGCCATCACCTGCAGCTGCATGTCGATCTTCTACCCCACGTCATTGCATTGCGAGGCGAGCGACTCAATCTGCTGCATGGCGGAGATGACATCATCTCCCTCCTCGATTCTCACCGTGAGGAGTTGCTTCATCGCAAAGATGTTGTTCGCGAGCGACTTGGATTGGTGGATGGCACAGAGCTTTTGCCAAGCTTTGGCTGCCAGCTTGCAGCCTTGGAAGTAGCCCCACTGCGACTCGGCTGTCCCGGACACCACGAGCATGAGCACCTTCGTGTTCTTCTTTTCGAAGGCATGCTTCTCCGCGTCCGTAGCAGTCGCCTCTGTGAGCTCCTCCTTTCCCAACATGACGTCCAGCAGCCCCTTATGCGAGAGGTGAAGCTCGAACTGCCACCTCCATAGCCCAAAGCCCGGGCCGCCCGCATACTTCTGAATGGGCTGCGTCTCCTTCTGTGCCATGTGCGTAGCTGCTACTCCGACGAGTTCTCAGAACTTCACGGCGACGTCCAAGATGACGATCACATGCGCTACGGAAGACGTGAATGTTGGAGGCATTCAGACCAGTGGGCCCATAACCCTTTGTCAGGATGAGATCCGCGTGGTGCAGTCCCGACGTTTGTCTGATCACCTCTAGTGATTCACGTCTACTGTTTTGGGCGAATCTGAGACTGAGCGTGAGCTTTCTGGTCGCCTCACGCTATGTGAGCAGGAATTTAAAGAAAGTCAGTTTGCGAAGGGAATAACGTCGTTTTGTGTTAGTTTTTGAACATGGACATGATCACAACATCTATAGGGCTAGTCTTGAGATTTCCAACGCACCAAACCGCGCGCGATTCGGCCAAGCGTAGCTCAAGTTATGCTTGCCGAAGCGCAGGTCTCACCCACCACGGAAGCCTGATGCCGCCACTCGCTGTGGCGCCTTCATTCACGTGCGAAGCGCCTTTCCCAAGGCGCATGTCCCATTGCACATGGTGTATGGGTCCCTTGCACTGTTTCCACGTACCCTATCCACTTTCGGGTCGTGTTTGGTGATGGGGTGTGACGAGGTTCGAAACCTGTCCGCGGACCTGCAGTCAGAATTTTGACGAAGTCCTCGAGTAACAAAACGTAATACTGAGTTTCGGACGTCGAGCCAGGATTTTGGCTAAATCCCTCAGTAACAACCTGCACTAATGGATCCGGTGGATGATCCACCGGATCAGGTGGATCATCCACCGGACGCCTCGGCAGGTCTATCGGAGCATTTTCTCCACATGGTATTTTTGTTAGTCGGTCCGGTCGATTATCGACTGGATTTCGAGTCGCAGCCGGCTCCCAAAGCCGCTGCGCATACCCCAACTTTGGAAAGCCATATCTCCCTCGATACTTGTCCGATTCTGTCGAAACAACTTCCACCGGATTCAGCGACTCGTCAAATTTCAGAGGCAATCCTCCATCTTAGGATCTGAGCAAATGTCGAGTCGCCAGATCCGCCGGAGCGGAGTTTCCATTTTCTGGCGGCTCGTCAGCGCCTCCCGGCGCCGCACTTGGGCATGCGGAGGGGCAATTTTTCAACAGCACCCCCCTTTGCCACACCAACTGGTGCGCTTGCTATCCCTTGCTTCATTACCATCACATTCAATAACCTTAATTGTTTGGTCTATTTTTTCTTTCTTGTGAGCACGAGAGCTTCCCAATGAGAAGTCGCGTCCAGTTGCTAGCCATTTTGATTTTAGCACAAACGCCCTACAGAGTCTTGCAGGTAGTCCCTGTGCTCTTGTAGTAAGCGAGATGCGTTTAGGTCTGGCTTCTTAGCAAACCTATTGTGGCCCAGCAAATATGAAAAGCAAGGTTGCTGGTGGGGATCTCCCAAAATGTGCTCTTTTGGCTTTGGAAACTTCTTGTTGCTTCCCCTTTGTGCTAGAGTGGTGATCTTCTCACCCACTTGCACTATGTAACACATGATAATGCTTGGTACGTTGAACAAGCTGCCAATGGCACGTTGCCCAATCTTTGACTTCCACATGCTGTTCTCGTTCCCATTCTTCAAGGCGGCAATGTTTCGGTGCCGAGTTTTACCTACACAAAGTGCCTCCTTGCATTCGCGGCAGTGGATGTTGACGCCGGGATTTAAAAAACCCATACGGTAATTGCTCTTGTAAGTGAGAAGATGTGTGTGGTCTTACTAGGAAAAATACTATGATTAACTACCTAGACGAAACCCGTGCTTCTGTACAATTTGAGCAAAAAAAGCAGCTCCCCAAGACACAAACGAGAGGACTTGGTGGAAAAAAGGAGGTCAGACTGGTGGCAACTAACAAATAAATTGCTTTTACTACAACAAATCAACTGAGCATGGCTACAAGAAACAAGGCAAGCCTCCCAAGCCCTCAAGACGCTGTTTATACACCATTAGCGGCCTTAGAATTGGTGGTGGGGCCAGAAAAGATTTTTTTTCGACTTTAAGGAGGTGTTCACAAGCATCTCGGAGTAGAGTTGGTAGAGGAGAGTCTATTAGGGGATTTTTGGACATGCAAGCTGTAAGCCAATCAAGCCACAAGACCTATTGCTTTTATAGGAAGAAACTTCAATTTTTTTCGAGTGGCTTGGGCTAGAACCAACTATCTCCAATTTTTTAGATTTACTAGAGTCAAGTAGGACAGAACCTAAAAGAAGGCCTTTAGAGTTAGGTAACACCCCATGAATCAAAATGAAGGAAAATTATGTTTTTTCACCAAAGTAGCGGAATTCTAGAATTTTCTCGATCAACCAATCACCGAAGAAGAGTCTCGGCTCAAGTTCCTTGACGAGACTTTTATGCGGTCTCTCAAGGAATGTTTTAGCATCACTTTGGCTTGATAGAAGCTCTTCACCAACGCACCCATCAACAGGAAGTGTTAGTGGGAGCAATAGCTACATAGGTTTTGTGCTTCTCCATTGCACAGTCAATTTCACAATCGGATAAAGATACAAGGGATGAGAATTTTCTCTGTGACTTCTAGGAGCGGAGCCGTGAATGGTTCTTAACTGTACAGGTCAGTCCAATTATGTCAACCAAGCCTAAACGACTGGGTGTGTAGAGTAGTTTGTTGCATGTGTAGGCCACTACGCATGGATTTCATGCGACAGGGACTTGTAGTTGAGCAGTGTGGCAAAGTACTCCGATCAGGTGGGCCAAGATCTCACTGGGCTTTGAGCATAAGACGGTGTGTGAGCTCCCGATGGAAACCATCTACAGAGGAAATTCTGTGCCACGACTATGCATGCTTCTCCAATTCCCACCTGGAGAGACTACATGGAGACCTTGAATTGAAGGATTACGGTCAGTGAGATATACAGTTCTCACTTATATGTGAAGAGGGCTAGGATGTGATCATTACGACTATAGTGATCTACAACTCTCTTAGTTCCATGAGAAGCTCCACGCTTCAAGAAGCATGGTTAGGTGAAACTTCATTGTGCACATGAGGAAGCGTCTTCAAGCAAGCAAGACATTCAAATTGGTAAGGCCACAAGAACAAAAGGTGGCAACCCTTGCACATCGCGTTATCTTAGCAGGACTCATCTTTCATGTCACAACCTTGTAGCACTTAGCATCTATGAGCGCCTTAGACCAAGGTTCTTCAGAAGTTTATCCTAGAGTCCTCTATAACCCTAGCAGTGCTCTGCTAGCCTTGGAAAGAGGAAGCCATGACTACCTAGAGGTTAGTCTACCTGGAAAACGGTGTTGAACCAAGACCCCTTGCATCGACGACCTAACAAGGTGTTGCCCCATGTGTGGGCCACGAACATTGGTGGAGCTCATGTTTAGCATTTGTTAGGCTCTTGTTTTCATGTACCATACTTGTACTTGAGAATCAATCAAGATTTCTTTTGGAATCACATTCAGCTTCTAAAGTTCAGATGTTGTCCTATCTACTAGCTTTCTGCACAAGAAATGATCCTGTACAAGGAAGGAATCTAGTCCTTGCTACTCCATGGCCTTCTTTATGGGAATAATTGAACCCAATAAGATTAAATTCATCTTGATTACTCTTGTTCCTCATACTCATGCACTTGTGGTTATCTTAACATGTAATGATTTTCCCTCTCTAACATTTTGGCACAACCAGATTGGAAGTTTGAATGTGAAAACAACCAACTGGCCAAGGATGCTTAAGAACCAATTTGTTGTCATTGGTCCATGAGTGAGCTGTGAAAGAAGCTGGTTTTCGTTTTTTTTTCTTTACATCAAAAGGATGATAAGGCCGAAATGCTACACCTTGTTCATACGGTCATGAACAAATCTCTTCCACGTTCTAATCAAAATTTTAAGTATTCTATTGTGCTTGTTGACAAGGCCATGTGATTTATCTAGAAATTTCCACTATTTAGGTTATAAGGGGAACTTTGAATTAATCTAAAAAAGGTTGGCATTTACATGTTTTCTTCCCTCTTCCAATGTTTTTATTCCTATCATTGAAAATGGGCAAAAATCATTTCAATCACAAGGTGAAAGATTCCCTTTGTATTCACCTTTGAGTTTTCTTCTCATTTCTTGAGGAGGAGTTTCCAACTATTTTGAATTAAAGTACGTGGTTATTCAAGTTGTGTAGGGAAGAAAATAGGCTTTTGAAGATTATCATGACCTCGTGAACTTCCTGGTTTCTCTTGAAATTCTAAAGCAACTCAAAGGTTCACATGTTCTTAGGTAGTTATGAAACAATTAAAGTAAATCAAGTGTCGAACTAATTGCATCAGGAAATAAAATTTGAATCGTCGATAACATCTGTGTTTTTTTCATTATTTCTAGTTGTCCTATGATCATTTTTGTTCCAATTAAAGCTCTTAAATTGTTAGGAATTTCATTTCATATGCAAGGTTGAATTCTCAAAGTTTCAAGCTCTTACTTTAAGAATTACCTTTCATGAAGGTCTTTATCTCTTTTTTGTTGCAATGGATCTAGTATTACAGTTTTTTCCTGTAAGATGGGTGCCTAGACTTAGTTTGAAGGAATGTAGAGTATGCTCTCAATGGATCTACGATTCCTTCATTGATGTATCCATGTCATTATTTGTGTTTCCTTCTCTTGGGTTATCTCCATGATCCCTATTGTGATCAACGTATGTTGACCAATGATTTTGATTTGGGATGCACACATCCCCATCCATTTAAGTTGAAGGTTTTGAGTATGATGATTTCAGGTTATGTTGTATACATGTGCTAGAAATTTATGTAAAATATGAAGAGATGGTTACTATGATATCTTGATTAATAATTGGAAATCTATGTTTTTATTGGTCTTTGTAAAATGCTTTGTGCTATGTTTCTCATGTACTGAATGAAATTATTTATCATATGTTAATGGCATACATTTTTCAACTCTTTAGTTTTACAACAAGTACAAATAATACACATGTGCATGTCCCAAGTCCCAGGTGACTTATCACAATACTACCTTGTACACAGATGTGCTTCCATCATTTAAATACATTAATCAATGTAGGAAGTTTGTGTTTTTAATAGTAAGTTGAATAAAATCACCAAAACATTTTGGAATGTTAGACTATGTATAACTTCATAGGGTGAGGAGATGATCTTAAAAACATTACAAGTTGGAGACTATAGAAACCATAAATAATGATTTCTTTTTCCAGAAATTGATGATTATTTGGAAACTTTACAAACAAAAATCCAGTGTGATAATCATGAGGTAATAAAGTTACCAACTTATGGGTGAAACAGAGTTTAATGAAAGAAATTTGCTTATGGTATTTTGGTGTAGATGTTATTCTTCTTAATTTTATAGCTGGATTTATTTGAAGATGTAAGACATTTATGACTATTTTCTTTGTTATCTTGGTTACGGAAATGAAATTTTGGGCTCATCAATTTATTTATTAAAAGAGGACAAATGGATCTGCTTCAAAAGTGAATGTTTCCATCAAAGGAATTTATGCAAATTGGTTTACCGAGGTAAAGTTGTTTGAAAAAACTCAGCATTTGTATTTTCATTAGAATGATGAAATGTATTTGATGATAGTTTTACAACCTATTGTGTAAGGTTACATTTACCTTACTACCTGATGAATTCATGTGCAAAATATTTGAAGGTGTGTAGCCGGAATTCGTTTTAAAAAAAATATTTCATTTGCACTCAATTACAACAAAACCGAGCAAAAGTGTCACCATGATTTCGTTGGCTTTGCCTATTTTCCCTATGTTGGGAACATGTCTTTGCATTTTTTACTCCCATGGCAAACGTTTGCTTGGGTGAACGGCACAAATGACGATTGTGAATGGTCGTCTCACGATGTCTTGATTTCGTTGGCCAGTGATCCATGCCTTGTGAAAGCGGCATCGTGTCGCAACACAAAAATCAACGGTCATGCGATGCGTAGCATGGATTTGCCCTACCCTGCAAACCATGATTAGGATGTCTGTGTGGATAGCAGCCTAGTCATTTTCTACCAACGAAGTCACGATGTATCACCTAACCAGTTTCTTCACCAAAGTGTCTCGTGAGGAACATTGGAAAAATGTCGTACCAGCTCTTGCTCAGCCTAAATCGGTCGTCCCACCCCATCGTGGCCCCGGCGGACTGCATAAGACGCCATCTATTGTCCTTCCACCATCCGTGACACCATCGATGGGCACCGTACCATTGGGTCCAACCACTAGAAATGTGTCCGCGGACACTTCTATCCACGAGAGATTCCCGAAGAAGCGCTAGCTTGTGGTCTTGTCCGACGACTCCGACAACAAGGAAGCCTCCCGCGTCGACATCGTGGACGAGGCGCATGAGAGTGTCGCAGTCTTTGATGATGAAGACCAGCATGCAGCCGTCAACGACCACATCGAATCCACCGTACTCATTGTCGTCTCTGCACAGGTTTTGTTTGAGTGTGAAGCATGAGAAAAGCACATTGTCGCAGCGTTGATGGTAGAGCTAGAGGCTAATGACGCCGGTGCCAATGACGAAGGAGCGGCTGATGATGAAGAGGCGAGCTCCATGCCCCTTTCTGCCCTGCCCTCATCATCATCCTCTTCCACCGCATGCACGAGCAAACACGGCTCGTACATGGAATCGTTTGGGCTAGGACATGTCCCTACCATCCACGTGGCTGTGGTGAGGCATGGCGAATATATCCACAATACCATACCCTTCCTCTGAGGCACCTACTACACCCCATCTACTCCATCCATCTATGAACGTTTCTCATACAACACTTTCAAGGGATGGTATGAGCCATACGGGAAGGTTGTGAAGCCTTGCTATGCTCTGGCACTCGTCGCTAATGGTGCGTAACCAAAGGATGTTGCAACACAAAGCAAGCCACGTGTGCAAGGCAGCCATAGATGAAAATCCTACTTCCACGAGCACCCAAAACTAAAGGCCAGGTGCTTCATACATTATAGGCGCCACAGGAGAAGGGGATTGCACTGAGCAGTGCGATCATCAAAGAGAAGGTGCATGACATCTTGCGGGAGCGCGGGGTTGATGAGTTGGGTGGCAAAGTGGTCAACGAAATCTTTTGATGAAGCTCAGCCAAAAGTTTGTCAAGGAGGAGCTGAACTTAGCATGGTGATGCGGCATAACGGTGGCACAGAAGCTCCCCTCCGACTGGGAGCAATATGCTCTTACCATGCACAGACGTGCCGCGTTCTACATCTCGTTGTGAGAGATCCCAGTCTACCTAGTGGTGAACGTAGACCACACCGGCGTGCACCTCATACCCGCGCCTCGCTACACCTATGCGCCGAAAGCTGCAGAGGAAGTGAAGGTTTGCGTGAAGGAGGACAAGTGTGAAGTGCCAGTTTTGGTTGCCTTGGTGATGGACGGAGAGGTTCTCCCCTTCCAAGTCATTTGGACAAGGAAAACCACAGCCTGCAACCCATGCGGTCCGAACTACGACTTGGTAGTGAAGACTTCCTAGTGACAATTTTCGCACACGCCCAACCACTAAGCAAGTGTCAAACCTGTTTTTCATTCGCATGTGTCACGTCTACAACCTCGACCATGCGGAGATGAAGTTGTTGTTGATCCTTGACGCATGGCGGCCCCATACATCGGACAGTTTCCGTGCTTACGTGCGTGAGCGTTTTTTTTTGTGTAGCTATTGTACATCCCTGTGGGTTGCACTGTAAAGCTTCAACTTGCTGACATCAGCTTGCAAAAACCCTTTATGGGAGAAGTAAGCAAGGGTTACTCGTCGTAGGTGGGAGAGTAGCTCAAGGATGCGACACATGCCGACCTTGGCATGCGTCACATCAAGGATGCTGCGGATGATTGGATGCTATAGGGATGGGGTCACTTGCGTCAGAATCCATCGATTGTCCATAACGCATGGCGTCAGGGTGGTTGGGACAGATGTTACGATATATATTTCCAACATGATGCATCCAAGGACATGCTGATGTACGTCACTAAGTCTGAACACCAGTGGTACGAAGAGGATGTCTTTGTAGGCTGATCAATGTTCTGTTTAAGAATGAGATTTTCATCAGATGCACGTGTCCATCTCTCTCCCTCTAAACATCTCTTTCTCTCTCTCACGACGTCTACAAATGCTCTCCAGTGTTGAATCCCATGCTCTAGTCGTGCGTTCTCGTGACATGCCGTCATACGCTCGCAACCAGTTCATAAAGAATTCATGGAACATTTTGATTTGAACCCAAACACACATTCAGAATAGCATACACATCACTTAGACCGCTTCACCACACAAAAAGCAACACACCCAAAAAAATTAAAGCGTATTCGAGAATCTTGTACAAATTTCTACACGCACTGAAATACTTAAAATCAAACCAAAAATGAATTATGTAATATCGAATTCATCATACACTAGAGTATTATATAAGTAAAGATTGTGCTCATTTGATGAGTCACTCTTTGATGATTTTTACATTGGTGCTGATGAAACATTTCAATTTGATCTTTGCAATTTGACTCCTCATCTTAATTCCGCATTTTTCATTAATTGAGTTTTCATGTCATTATTGGATGTTTTTATGATCATTCACCTAACCTTAAGAGCTACACCATTTACTTATGCTTTTTTTTAAACTTGCATCACTACATTCACTTTTCGTAACTTAGATTCATTCCACAATTTTCCCTAGGAAATATTGAGTAAAACTAGTTTCAAATAGAATCATATTGACATAAATGGGTCTCGGGAATTGTGAAGGTATGGAAATCTTCCAGAATCTACTACAACTGGGTCTTTGGATGCTCCTTTCTAACATAGTTAGATTTCATCTCCTAACACAATCATAACTTGAAAGATGTTGTGTAGGTAAAGTCGAAGTTGATTGGAAATGAGGTTGAAATATGTCGATGGTTAGTTTCACAACGGAGAGTCTTGAGAATGGTCTTTCTTAAAGTTGGCTATGGCTTCGTACAAAAGCGCCCAAAGAATTTGACCTACTTATTTAAATTTCCCCTAATTCATCTCAAGGAACACACTTGTCGTCTTTTATGACCTTGTGTGCCCAAATTTCATAAGAAGGTGTGGTGGAGTTTACTCGTGCATGTTCAGACGACCAAACCTTGAGCTATAGGTATACCTGTTTTTTCGGATAACATCAAAGCAACAAGGGCACGGTTAGAAAGTGCCAAATAGAGGAGTTGCACAAGGCGAACAAAAGAAATTGGACGGCAAATGCACAGATGAAAAAGCATAAAATTTCATGGTTGACATGATCGATGGTGAAGTTTGCTCAAAACATTATGGTGATTGAGGTGTATATTTAACTTACTACATATTTGCACTAATAAAACAAGACAACGGTTTGCATCAAGTACTGGATGATATTGCCAATGGGTTTTTGAAGAAAGAATTAACGCCTTTCTCTTAACCCTTATCGTTATATAGGTACCAGAATAGGCTGACTTGTCACCCGTTGACCTGCCAGGAGTGAGAAAGGTCGTCAATCCACACATGCTATTTGGGAAGATCATTGAATGTTTGGCACAATACTATTATCTGAATATTTTGTGTGCAATGACAAAGAAATGAAGGATATCTGAAATCTCCATTATTTCCCTTTTCAGTTGCTCTACTTGATACTTTCGAGCCTTCCCACAAATGGGCCGCTTGCGGGATTACAACTTATTTTGGTTAATCCAACCATCCTGAAAGGCGTCGTGAATGATTGGTGGACGTAATGGTAGTGGCTGGAAATGGGTGAGTGGGATGTGGTTTTCCACTCAACCTCTTGCGGACATCATCATTATAAATTGTTGAAATTTGTGAGTCTGAAATATGGGTGAAATATGTCTTGGTCATCCACAACCACGTTGGAACAGTCGAGTGTTGTCATGTAAGTTCTTCTGAGATCCCTTATTGAAAAAGATTGAAGGGTAAGAAGAAAAAAGTGAATTCCCAACCTTTTGTCATTAATCGGAAGGACAATTGACACCCAAGAAGCATAGCATGCCTCACAGCAATTGGTGTGCTTAAGTGCACCTACTATCTAGACTGGCAAGGCTTCACTCCAAAATGACGAGTGACAAATGGTTGAACCATAGTAATATGTTGTCCATTCTGAGAGAGATTTTGGATATTGATTACATCATAATAATAATAGGAAACTTCAACGCTGCATTTTGACCGGGTATAGACTTGCACCCAACAAAGAGTCATTGAAAAAGGGGGCCAAGGCTACAACCCAAAATTGCTCCATGCATACGGTTAGTGAACACACAGTAGGATGCTAGTTGCATTTTGGCCGTTCTTCTAACATCCGTGTCCTAGATTATGGCTCGAGGATATTGCTAGAAATGCAACACAATTATACACATTTGCGGTTGGTATGACATCCTGTCCATACAACGTGAGGGCCAAAGTCGAACTGGACTCTGACTTCAAGAAAGTCCTAGGAGGTCTTTAATTTCATCGGGTTTCATATCTTGCACACTTTGTCCGCCACCCACATTCGTGCTCGCAACGCACATCTATTGATGAAGGGGGTATGAAGCAACGGATGGAATCCGTTACATTCCTCCCTCACAGGAATGGACCCATCCCCAGTTTCCACCATGGGTCTTGAACTCCGGCACTCTGATACCAAATGCAGTGAGTGGATTGAATCCTTGGCCCACTGAGCCAAAACCGTGGTAATTGAGGCCCTCAATTCATCCCATCGTCGCCCCCATTCGAGCCTCGTGGCACACCTCGCCCTAGAGTGTGGGTGTATTAGGATCGGTATGGACGCTCACCCACTTCTTCTTCACCCACTCCCAGCCACTGCCAATCAATGGCGAAACGAGGCCTATGTCTCATGCATCAAGTGCGTTTCCCGGCACTCGGCAGAAAGAGAATGCCTTCACTGCCAAGGCACGACGCGGCCTGCTGGATACCTCCGTTGGTATGGGGCAGGGAGAGGGGGGGGGGGGGGGGGGGGGGGGGGGGGGGCGGATGATGCCTCCGGGAGCCGGCTTACCGGCGCACTCGACAAAAGCTCGCAAAAGCTCTCCGGCATATCTGATCTCGCCGGTTTTCCGCAGCTCCCGCCTCTTTTTAGCGTCCTAACAACCGCAGGCGGCGTGGTCAACCGTCACCGCTCCTCGGGTGAGGGAGGGTGACCCGGAAATGGAGTACGTGCACGAAGCCGCAGTGCCAGCTGGCAGCAGCGTCCTCCCCAGCTTCCCCTCCTCGCGAACGCACGAGCGCTCCTAATGATGGCTCTGTGCCAATATCCGTTTTCCTTTCCCCCTATGTCGATTTTCTCTCCCGCGTCATCCTCTTGCGCCACAGAAACCCGCAGGCCGCCCTGCGGGCGGCCTGCGGCGTCCAGCGGGTCAGTACAACGGTCCCGAGACCTCCAATATTTTCTCGTTCCCTCTCTTCACAACCCGGCCACTCCATTTCTTCCTTGCCCTCCACGCAGTCACACAAACCCCCGCTTCTCAGACAACGCGCGTGTCGAACTCTAGAGTCATTGGTCTGGTGGTCCGTGGCCGCATCAACAAAGTCCCAGCTTGGCATGGCAGCTGTGCAGCTCGTGCCCACCTCACCAATTCCCACCATGCCACACGTACGCCCACGTCCACAGCAGCAACAGCAGCATCAGCAGCAGCAGCCGCAGCAGCAGCAACAGCCACAGCCTCCCCCGCTGCAGCATCTGATGCCCACGGACGCCCTGGACGACATGACGCTTGCGCTCACCGAGTTGGCCCTGCCAGCTGCCGCGCCAGGAGCGGCGTCCTCTCGCGCAAGCGACCTTGTTGCCGAGCCGCCGCAGCTACCATATCGGCCGCAGCAGGAGTTCCCAGGCAGCCCCTACCACCCCGACCAGGCGTGCCCCGCGCAGCTTTTCCCTCCCCTCCAGCATCTGCACCCGCGCCTTCAGCAGCAGCAGCAGCAGCAGCAGCAGAAGCAGCAGGCGCATTTCCGGACCGCCGACGGTGGCCGCTTGAGCCCCGATTGCATGCCCTATTCTTCCACTGCCAGCAGCGCCATCGCCGCCACCCGCGCCGCGCAACCGCGCTCACCTGACCAGCCTTTCCTGCGCAACCACGCTGCCGCTGCCTCGCTCCTCGGTATGCACCGAACCGCGCACGGCGTCGCGGCCGTTTCCATAGGCGCGAGCGCCGGGTCCGCGTCGGGCATAGTAAGCAGCGGCAGCTGCAACGTCGGAGTGCACCTGAGCAAGTTACCGGGGAGCGACGCGCACTCGCCCGTGTCGCCCCTCGTGAAGTCTGGCAGCGCCGACCTCGCCCTTGCCGCCGCCGCCTCCTCCTCCTCCCCTTCCTCCTCCTCCGACTCGCCCTACCCCCAGCCTCCACCAGCCACAGTCGGAACTGCCAGTCAGCCTGGCCTGCGCCTACAGCCCCTGCAGCCGCCCCCGCCGCCGCCGCAGCAGCAGCAACAGCAGCAGGGAAGACCGGGACAAACAACCAACTTCGGCTTCTACGGCCAGCCGTCCACACAGGGGACGAGAATGAGGGACGCCAGTCCTATGCGGCTTGTTCAGCAGCAGCAGCATCAGCATCAGCAAAGTTTCTTGCGTCCAGCAGCAACTAGCAGAATGGCAGAAGGTGAGGGAGCAAC
>SZWC01021855.1:8148-19794 GCA_023375785.1 Penium margaritaceum | reverse complement strand
GAGCCATCACTTGAACCGGACCCATCGCCACCAATCGTTGAAAATCCATATCTCCCTCAAACGGACTCCAAATCGAGGTCCATAAAGTGCTACAGAACCAGCAAAACATCCTCTATTCACTTTTGTGACCTGATGATTTTAATCGAGCAACCCACTTTGGTCACGTTTTTTTGGCACCCCATATCCAACACAAGTTGCAGGCAAGTGGCCATGACACCAACGTTGTTCTCACAAAAAGTCTTAGCCTAGTGATAATTCTACATCCAAAAATCAGGGATACATTTGTAGACATGCATGTTTGTTGTGTGACTGGTTTCTACACACTTGCATACTTTTAGCGTAGTGTACCTGGTTGCTGATCCCAAGGGACCACACGTACGGTTTGCACCGGCATGTGAGAAACCACCTGGAGCTCCCTCGCTCCAAGGCCAGGTTCGATCCCGGGCTGGCGTCCAGGCCCCACGTCAAGTGATTCGTGTGGGTGGCCTTGTCAACCGGCTCATAGCACTTTGCTCATTTGTTACTTGTTGCGAGTTCTCTCTCTCTCTCCAACGTGAGCTTTCCCCCGATCCGTGGTTTCTCCCGTTGCTTGCTTCTTGCCTAATTGCTTGCTTGCTTAGAAATCACAGCTGCCTAATGGTATCAGAGGAGGAGGCCAATCCCTCCTCATCTCGACAGTCTTGAGACCTTGTGAACCCTCGTCGGGCCGCTTCTACGTGGCGGGTGATCCCGCGCAAGCCACAACCCCGCGTTTGCGTCAGTTTGATGCCGCAGCAGTAGCCGCCGTTTTGTGCAGCCGCTCATATCCCACCTGTGGATCACTGTGTGCTCTATCCCTGCCTATACCGACGTACGCACGAAGGCAGCACCACGTGGTGGTGCCGAACCTTACTCCACTCTGCCGGGAGCCGTACATCCATCTTCTTCACAGTGGCACACACACATCCTCACTCTACAAGGTACGCTCACCTCTTATGCCACTATCCTTACGGTACCATCTCCCCTCAGCCGTCGTCTGCCCCTCCTCCGCCGTGCTATTGCCTCCATACGCACGAAGGACACGTGGACACCACCCGTCGTACCCGCACTCGGTGTGGTTCCTCAGGCAGGTGCACTTGGCTGCCTTGTGCACTTGCGTCTTTCCGCCCCCGTCCTACGGCACCATCTCCCCTCAGCCGTGGTCTGCCCCTCCTCTGCCGTGCTCCGGACTTAGCACGCACGACGGACACGTGGGCACCACCCGTTGCACCTGCACTCTGTGTAGTGCCTCGGGCAGGTGCACTCGGCTCTCTTGTGCACCGGGGTCTTTCCGCCCCCGTCCTCCGGCACCACACTTGCAACCTTTCCTCCGCTCACGACCCTTGCACTAGCAGCGCCAACCTGAGTAGCTGAGGCCTGTCCACGTACACGTCTAAGCACCTCAGGCTGCCTCTCAAGCGGCCCAGTATTTGACACACTGGCGTCTCCGCTTGTGACCGAGCCTAACCCTACGTCACCCACAGTGGCGAGGGAGCGTGCCCGCATTGACAGGGAGCTCCCGTACAACAAACCAACTACGGTGCCACCGCGTGATCATCGACCTCTTCACTCACTGGTAAGCCCACTCGTTGCCCATAGGATGCGCCAACAACGCCGTCGTGCTACTCCTTGTGGCGCCGCTTCACCCTCTGCGGCAGCACCATGAGGGACTCCTCCTTCGCGTTGAGTCACATCTGCTGCCGCATCAGCTGCATAGTCAACGTCATCTTCACCTCCTGATACTCTCACAGCTCTGCGGGCTACACTTGTGTCCAGTGCTACTATGGCATCTACTTTTGCAGCCACTGCATGTACTGCACGTGCACCAGCTACCACTACCGATGGTAGAGCCATTGACACTTACAACATGGGTGCAGTTGATGAAGGTTCTTTGGCAGCTGGTGCTGTCAACGTAGTTACTCAGATTGCCGCACTAGCAGAGGCAGTCGCTTCAACAGCAACTGCAGCCACCACAGCGCTCTCTAGTGCAGTTGACTCGATCCACACCTCCACATCATTGGCTTCATCCTTACCCTTCTCTTCATTTACAGTGACTCTTCACATACAGTTGTTGATCGCGACCACTGCAGCCATCTCCACCTTGTCAGCTGCAGCGCTAACAGGAGTAGCCTGCATCATTGTCTGCGCATCAGCTACTCTTGCAATTGTTGCCTCCTCAGCTGCTGCGGCTCTCCCACGGCTGTTCTCACTGAGCCGTCGTGCCTGGTGAGTCTGGTTTCTCTTGGTCTCTTTCTCTCGTCCTGCTTTTTCTATGTTGGCGTGCTTGTGCGTTCAGGTTGTTGCCTTGCAGCAAACTTCCGACGCCCTCACCACACACTTCCCATGCCCACTGGGGCAAGGGAAACTCTGCCAAAATTTTCTCGGTAGAGCAAAGCCATTGGCAACATGCCTGTTGACGATGACCAATACACGGCCCTGCAAGCTGAGCTTCAGCGTGAGCGCAATGCACTGCACGCAGCTCTCACCGCTCAGTGTGTCGATGAAGAGAAGCTGCGTGCTGAGCAGGCTGACCAAGAGACCTTCGCCGACCACATTGCTGACTTGGTCCTCAACCGCCTCCAACCTGCACTACGCAGCACTCAGTCCGGCGGCATTATTGTAGCATTCTCTACCTCCCCCGCTTCCGCATCTGCTACCACAGGCTCATCCTCCTCTGATCTGCTTGCAGTCGCCGCAGCCACCGTCGTAGCTACAGCCAAAGCGCTTGCCCTTGTAGTGCAGCGCAAGCCTGAATTTGAGCCATTTTACCTCCACTCTCACATTCCACTCTTGGGAGGTTTGTTTCAGTGCTTGGGCGCAAGAGGAGCAGCTCTGTGAATACTACCATGAACCCAATCCCTCAGTTTCTCAACCTTTTGTCCTAGTCGAGTCTGAGTCTGTACGTGCTGTCCGTGCTCTCATTCGCGCTGGACTCGACGATCTCACTGATGAGATCGGGTCCTACAATGCTAACACCTAGCCACACCCCTGCTGACCCGGTTGGTGCTTACGCACTGATCAAGCGGCGCAAGACAGTGACTGAACATGCAACACAAAGCATCCTCACCGTCCAGTTCAACACCCTCTCTATGAGTGCTGATGAGACTACTGACCCCTATTGGGCTCGCATTCTGCGACTGCTATGCGATCTCGGCAAGGCCGCCCCTGGTCAGATCCTTGCTGTTCTCTCCATCGTTAACGGCCTCATCCCGGAGCTCAGTGATATCTTCCTACAGGTGAAGGCCAGAGAGTTTGAGCGACTGGCTGCCATCCACGTCCCCACTGACGCACCCTCAGTTATTGATGCATTGTGGGAGTGCACCTCCCAACGTCTGACCGACTGGTAGAGCTCACTACCAAACAAACGCATTCATTATGCCGCCGTTACAAGAGCAGCCACCGCACTCCCTTCTTCCTCCACCTCTTCTGCCTTTGGCTCATCCTCCACCGCCACATCTGCCACTATTGCCACATCTCTTGCAGCTCAAGGGGGTGGTCGAGGTGGGGGGCGGTGATGAAGGTAGGGGCCGTGGGGGTGGCTCTGGCAGTGGCGGGCAAGGCAGGGGTGGCAAGGGTCACGGCTTTGATTGTGCGGCATTCCCCACTTCCTCCACCAGCTCTGTCACGTGCTCGAACTGCGGTGCCACCGATCATGCGGCGCCCAAGTGTCCTGCCCCACCTGACGATGCTCGCCTTGCCTCAGCCATGCGTGCACACTGGGCACGCTCCACAGGGTGTGGTGGTGGTTTTGCACGCTCCTCCACCTCCACAAGGTCTGGCGGAGGCTCTCGACGCTCCTCCTCCTCCTCCACTGCAGCTGCTGCCTACAACACCGCTCTCTCCTCACCGCTCCCGCCCGCTCCCTGGGGTTGGCCCCCGGGGTTTGGCACCCCTGTCTACTTCGGGCCTCCCTCTGGCTTCTACTCTCCTCCGTCGTGGGCTTCCTCAATCCCCAGCTCCCAACGTTCATCATCTAGCGTTCTCATCACCGGACCTTCTGAAGACGACCGCCAGCTAAACTCTGCACTATCTCATGCCCTTTACCAACGTCACCTCCGTGATCAGGGAGGTGAGAGTGTGCGTCCGGTTGAAGGGGGGGGCTTGCGTGTGCCATTTATTTGCCTCTTTGTGGGCCGCCCCCCGGTCATGTTCAAGGCTGTTCCCCGGTCGACGTCCCGTGGATTGAACAGTGGCAGTCGTACAGTCTTCCTCGTTGTCTTGTCGCCTTTGGTCAACGCCTTTCTCCTCGCTCTACCATTGGCGCTGTGAGTCGTGACCCCGCGTCTGTCGACATGAGAGGTGGCTTCTGGATCCTTGATTCAGGAGCCACCCACCACATGACCTCTTGTCGCTCTTCGTTTGTTTCTCAGGGTCCCGTTGGCTCTGTTTGCTTTGTTTGCACTGGCTCTGGCCAGCTTCTTCTTGTCCAGGGTGTTGGGGTTGTCCACTTCGTTGGTCCCTGGGGGGAACGTTTTCTCCCTGACGTTTTGTACATTCCTGCTCTTGAGCTTACAACACTTGACGACCACGGCATGGACATCTCCTCCAGCCCTGGCATTTCCTTTGGGCTGCATCGCACTACTGGTCGTGTTCTGCTGCGTGGCACTCATTGTGACCGCTTGTTTTGCTTCTCCTCGTTTACATCGCATCCCTCCTCGACCGCTCTTGTTCACATGGCCCGCTCTCTCACTCCAGCACATGTACAGTTGCTTCATCACCGCCTTTGTCACATTCACACTGCTGCAATTGACAGTTTTCTCCAGGATACGCCCGCTCATGGTCTTCATGCCCACACATTCTCTACCCTTCGCCGTACAGATTACCTTGACTGTGCCCTAGGCAAGATGCAACGCTCCCCTTTTCCCACGTCTAAGTCTCGCACGTCCCACCCGCTTCATCTCTTGCACGCTGACGTTATGGGACCCGTTGCTCATGACGCTCTTGGGGGGGGGTTAGGTCGATACGTCCTCTGTCTCACAGATGACTTTTCTCGCATGCGCTGTGTCTTTGCCCTTTGGCAAAAAAAATAACGTTTGTCTCACTCTGGAGTCCCGGCTACCACAGGCTGAACTGGCCTGTGGTCGCCGGCTCAAAGTCTTTTGCTGTGACCGCGGTGGCAAGTTCATGGGTCCCACTCCTCACTTCTTGACGTCGCGTGGGGTGTGTATGGAGCCTTTGGCTCCCTACACACCCCAACAAACCAGTGTCTCTGAGCGCTGGAACCACACCCTCGCTAATGGTGTCCGTACTCTCCTCAATGAGTCCTCCCTCTCCCCCGTCTTCTCCTTCAAAGCGATGTGCTACATGACCTGCGTGTGGAACCGTGTCCCCCGCGGTCCTCTCCCCCACCACGTCACTCCCTTTGAGCGCTGGTACGGTCGCCGTGCTGACCTCCGTCTAGCTCGTGTTTGGGGCTGAGTGGCTGCCGTCTGGTTATGTGAGGACTTCCGTGATGGCAAAATCAGCGCTCGTGCTTGTCTCTGTACCTTTCTTAGTGTCTCTGCCATGTCGAAAGCATGGTGCTTGTGGGACCCCGACCGTTCTCGTGTCGTTAAGTCACGTGACGCCCTCTTTTTCGAGGATGTCTTCCCCCGTGACCTGTCTCATGTCCCTCCTCCTTCCTCTCTCCTCTCCCTTTGTCAGCTTGGGGGCGGTGGGTCTATTCCAGCCCCCGATCTTCGAGTGTCCTCCTCTCCCTCGCACACAACATCCCCTATTGCCACACCTAAGGACGATGAGGAGGACTCCTCCGCCTTGTCCTCCCGTACCTCCTCTGAGTCGGCAGCATTAGAGCCCTCCTCGGAGTCCGTGTTGTCCTTGCCCTCAGGTGGCAGTCCCGCGTCCTGTGGCAGTCCCGAGTCCTCACATTCGGCACCCACTCCCACAGAGTCCCCCATCCACTCTACTCCCAACTCATCTCCTGACTCTAAGTCCCCTCTAGTCATTGATCCTAGTGTAGGTGATACATCTCGAGCTCCGATCTCCGGCCCTGAGCCCTACACTCGTGGGGGGAGACTACGTGTTCTTCCTCCCTCACAATCGTCTCAGCCCTCCCGTGAGCTCTCTCGCTCTCTCAAGACGCCTGCTGCATCTGATCCTGTTTGCACATCCAATGCCTCTCAGCCCACTCAGCAGGTCCCGCGTTCCAGCGCCTCGTCCTCCATAGCTGGTCACTCAGTGGGACCTACAGGCCTCGATGCACTAGGTCTGTCTATGAGTGTTGTACACCCCAACTCAGTAATTGGCTATGCTCTTGTAGCCCATGAGTTCCACGGTGCTCTGGAGTCCTTCGTCGCCGGTTATGTCGTTGCATGCTTTGCGGCCTCTGGTCTTCCCACTCTTTCCCCTAAGCCTACCACTGTTCGGCAGGCTCGTGAGGCAGCAGACTCTGATCTCTGGGAGAAGGACATACAGGAGGAGCTCACAGCCCTCGAGGATCATAGAGTCTTTGAGCTCGTGGATCTCCCAGTAGGCAGGAAGGTCGTCTCTGCCCGATGGGTCCTTTGGCGTAAGCTGAAGCCCGATGGAACAGTCGACCAGTACAAGGCTTGTCTCACGGCCAAGGGGTTCTCCCAGATCCTTGGAGTAGACTTTGACGAGAGCTTAGCACCGGTCGGTAAGTGCACCACTGCTCCAGCACTGTTGACTCTTGTCGCACAGCATGACTTGGAAGTGGAGCAGATGGATGTCAAAAATGCCTTTTTGCATGAGAAGCTCGACAAAAAAATGCACATGATCCAGCCAACGGGTTTCACCAATGGTGCAAACAAGGTCTAGCAACTGCCAAAGGCTCTCTATGGGCTCAAGAAGTCACCGGGTTGCTGGAACAAGGAGATCTGCTCGACTCTTGAGAGGGGAGGTTACCGTCGTAGCACGGTTGATCCGTGCTCTTCTTGAGCGCCCCCTCAGAGCTGTTCATGGCCATACTAGTCTACGTCGATGATTTACTCATTGCCTCACCCAGTCTCGCAACTATCTAGTGAGTGAAGAACCTGCTGCAGTCTGCGTACAAGATGAAGGACCTAGGTCCTGCACGAGTGTTTCTGGTAATGGAGCTTGACCATGACCACAAGCATCGCACCCAGCACGTACACCAAGCTACATACATCCGCAGACAGGGGGAGCGCTTTGCCTCCCTACTTGCAGACGTTCCCACCTGGGCCACACTGATGACTCCACTAGGTCACCGCCCGCTGAAGTTGCTAGACACAGTACATCAGGGGAAGATCGTTGATATCACCGACTACCTCAGCATGGTCGGCTCCCTCATGTACCTTGCTACCAGCACTCGGGCGGACGTGGCCTTCTGAGCCAACTTCCTGGCACAGTTCTCCTATAAGCATTGACAGAAACATCTCGAGGCCGCACTACGCATCGTCCGCTATGCGTTGTCCACTACACACGTGGGACTCTGCTACCGTGCCCAGCCTTCAGTGGTCGTTGACGGCTACACAGACAGTGACTGGGCACATGACACGAATGCTCGCAGCCGCACTGGTTAAATGTTTCTCGTCGATGGGACTGTTTTCTTTAGGAAGAGTGGAAAACAGGGCTGTGTTGCTCAAAGCTCCAGTGAGGCCGAGTACGTGCCTCTGGGCACAGGTACCTGTTAGATTGTGTGGTTGTCCCGCCTGTTAGAACAGTTGTGTGTTCCCATTCCTTGCATCACCCTACGCTGTGACAACCAAAGTGCAAAGGCAATTGCCGAGCACAAGAGCATGCATCATTCTCGCACAAATCACATCAACATTGAGCATCACTTTGTACACGACCACATTACTGCTAGAGAAGTTCAGGATTCTGGGTCAACACTCAGCATCAGCATTGAGACTTTCTTGCCAAAGCGCTCAGCAACGGCATTTGTGCATGCTGTTGGCATGCTGCATTCTCGTGATGCCTCAAGTTTACGTGAGCCCTGTGATGTGTTCTCTGTTACATGTGTGTGTGGCATGTTTGTCTGTGGGTCATGGGGGAGTGTTGGTTATGGTCATGACACACGCAAGTGCCATGTTGTCTCCACGCCCACACACACACACCTCACCACTGCAGGTGATTGATCTTAACAAAGGCTCTCTGGTGCAAGACTGTGACACAGCATGGGGCGCACAGTGGTGGTGACACCATCAAGTTGTAGGGTGGTGGCCACAGCACCAATGTTGTTCTCACAACAAGCCTTAGCTTCGTAATAATGCTACATGCCAAAATGGGGGATACATTTGTAGACATGCATGTTTGTTGTGTGACTAGTTTCTACACACTTGCATGCTTCCAACGTATTGTACCAGGTTGCTGATCCCACGGGACCACACGTACGGTTTACACCGGTTATGTCGCTGCATGCTTTGCGGCCTCTGGTCTTCCCACTCTTTCCCCTGAGCCTACCACTGTCCGGCAGGCTTGTGAGGCAGCAGACGCTGATCTCTGGGAGGAGGCAATGCAGGAGGAGCTCACAGCACTCGAGGATCATGGAGTCTTTGAGCTCATGGATCTCCCTATAGGCCACAAGGCCGTTTCTGTCCGATTAGTTCTTTAGCGTAAGCTGACGCCCGATGGAACAGTCGCCCGGTATAAGGCCCGTCTTACGGCCAAGGGGTTCTCCCAGATCCTTGGAGTAGAATTCAACGAGACCTTTGCACCGGTCGGTAGGTACACCACAACTCAAGCACTGTTCAGTGTTTTTGTCAAGCACAACCAAGAGCTGGAGCAGATAGATGTCAACAACGCCTTTTACATGAGAAGCTCGACGAAGAAATCTACATAATCCAGCCACCGGGCTTCACTGATGGCACGAACAAAGTCTGGCGACTACACAAGGATCTGTATGGGCTCAAGGTGTCACCGTGTTGTTGGAACATAGAGATCTGCTTGACTCTTGCGAGGGGAGGTTACCATCGCAGCACGGTTGATCTAGCGCTCTTCTTGAGCGTCCCCTCAGAGCCGTTCATGGCCATTGCCTCACCCAGTCTCGCAACTGTCTAGTCAGTGAAGAACCTGCTGCAATCTGCGTACAAGCTGAAGGACCTAGGTCTCGCATGAGTGTTTCTGGGAAAGGAGGTTGAGCGTGACCGCCAGCGTCGCACACTATAGGTACACCAGGCTGCATACATCCGCACACTCGGGGAGCAATTTGCCTCCCTACTTTGAGACGTTCCCACTGCGTCCATACTAATGACTCAAGCAGATCAGCGCTTGCTCAAGTCGCTAGACACAGAACAGCTGGGAAATATCGGTGATGTCACCGACTACCGAAGTGTCGTCGGCTCCCTCGTGTGCCTCGCTACCACCACTCGGACGGACGTGGCCTTCTCGGTCAACTTCCTGGCACAGTTCTCGTAGCAGCCTCGACAGAAATATCTCGAGGCTGCAATGAGCGTCGTTTGCTACGCGTTGTCCACTACACGCGTGGGACTCTGCTACCATGCCCAGCCTTCAGTGGTCGATGATGGCTACACAGACTATGACTTGGTACATGACACGGATGCTCGGAGCCGCACTGGTTACATTTTTCTCGTCGGTGGGACTGCTGTCTCTTGGAAGAGTGGAAAACAAGGCTGTGTTGCTCGAAGCTCCAGTGAGGCCAAGTACATGGCTCTGGGCCTAGGTACGTGTGAGATTGTGTGGCTGTCCCGCCTGTTACAACAGTTGCGTGTTCTCATTCGTTGCATCACCCTGCGCTGTGACAACCAAAGTGCAAAGGCAATTACGGAGCACGATGGCATGCATCATTCTTGCACAAAGCACATCAATATTGAGCATCACTTTGTACGCGAGCACATTACTGCTGGAGAAGTTCAGGATTCTGGGTCGACACTCGGCATATACATGCAGACTTTTTCACCAAAGCGCTCAGCGGTGGCATGTTTCAAGCAGTTGTGCATGCTGTTGGCATGCTGCATTCTCGTAATGCCCCAAGTTGACGTGAGCCCTGTGATGTGCTCTCTATTCTATGTGTGTGTGGCCAGTTCGTCTGTGGATCATGGGGGAGTGTTGGTTATGGTCATGACACACGCAAGTGCCCTGTTGTCTCGACGCACACGCACACACACCTCAGCAATGCAGGTAATTGATCCTGACTAACGCTCTCCGGTGCAAGACTGTGACACAGCATGGGGCGCACAGTGGTAGTGACACCATTAAGTTGCAGGGTGGCGGCCACAGCCCCAACGTTGTTTTCACAACAAGCCTTAGTTTAGTGATAATGCTACATGCCAAAATGGGGGATGCATTAGTAGACATGCATGTTTGTTGTGTGACTCGTTTGTACACACTTGCATGCTTTCAGCGTAGTGTTCCGAGTTGCTGATCCCACAGGACCACACCTACTGTTTACACCGGCGTGTGAGAAACCGCGTGGAGCTCGCTCGCTCCAGGGCCAGGTTCGATCCCGGGTTGGCGTCCAGGCCCCACGTCAAGTGGTTTGCGTGGGTGGCCCAGTCAACCGGTTCTTAGCACTTTAATTGAATTCAATTCATTTTTACTATGTACATCCAAATCATTGGATCTTTTTAATCGGATTGATTCAGACTGAAAACAAGAAAAACCATTCTGTGTGGATTTTGCACGTGGGACAAACTCCATTTGTCAGTCCTACTTGCTAGCATGCCATTCCCTTCATAGAAGGCCATGTTCTGGTTTATGCACTCATGCCCTGTATGGTTCCTGACTAGTAAAACAATTACATTGACGCAGGAGACCAATCCACAAGTCCACCACAAGTTGGGGTGGGGCTATTGCAAAACAAACTTCTTTGTGATTAAATCGTTACCACTTTATCAATGAAAAAAAATCATGAGATGCAATTGTACTCATTATGAATCACAATCAAATGGAAAGACCTACAAGGAGATGCAATAGGGCAATGTGAGCAATGTTTGATGCAAACAAACAATTGAGCTGTAGCTCCCTAGAATAGCTAGGAGGCAAAACACATGCGCAATTCTAATCAGACCAATTGCATCCGGTTGTGCATTGTCTTATCAATCTGTATAGAACAACAGAGCAAAATCCGCTTTGAATAGAAATTTAAACAGAACGGAATCATGTCCAAAGCCTAGCTGTTACCAATGTTATGCCCTTTCCATAACATTTGACATAGAATGAATGATTTTTTGTTTCCGTTACACGTCTACCAAGCTTCACTTCATACAAGAACACCGTGCAGGAGATGTAGGTGATACAATGCTAGAATGAAAACCTCAACTTGCAACGCTTGTTCTCCCCGACAACAAGGTAATGAAATGCCACACACACACACACACACACACACACACACACACACACACACACACACACACATACACACAAGCGTGTGCGCGCGCACGCACGCACAAGTGTGACACTTCATCTGGAAGAGCCTCTTGATGCTTGTGACCTTGCCTTGTTCGCTCGAGGCTAGATTGCTTGAGTGGTAGGTTCTTCCTTCCCACATACTAGAGGCTTCATCTTAAGCTACGTGTGCTCTAGGTGACTCTGACAATACTCTTATGTTGTCTCTCCTTTGTTTCATCAATGAGAATTACACACACACACACACAGGCACGCACGCACACATGCCCACAAGCACTCATGCACGCACGCACACACATATGCACACACATACACGTACACACACACACACACACACACACA